>WBNM01041302.1:113637-171537 GCA_013399055.1 Ramphastos sulfuratus
AACTTCCTCCTAACATCCAGCCTAGACCTCCCCTGCCACAGCTTGAGACTGTGTCCCCTTGTTCTGTTGCTGGGTGCCTGACAGAAAAGCCCAACCCCAGCAGGCTACAACCTCCCTTCAGGTAGCTGCAGAGAGCAATGAGGTCTGCCCTGAGCCTCCTCTTCTGCAGGCTGCACACCCCCAGCTCCCTCAGCCTCTCCTCACAGGGCTGTGCTCCAGGCCCCTCACCAGCCTTGCTGCCCTTCTCTGGGCACCTTCCAGCACCTCAACATCTCTCTTGACTTGAGGGGCCCAGAACTGGACACAGCACTGAAGGTGACGACAAGGCATTTAGACCAACTGGGAGCCTAGATGCCCAGCTGCAACTTGGGGGCCACAACTGGCGCCCTCGAACCCCCCCTTTAATACTGGAACATACACTAATAGTTTTCCCCCCAAACCTGGAGTTAGAAGCACAGACAGCAGAAGCTGCAGCACTGCTTTTTCCACTGACTCATTTACATACGTTGCTTGCTCAGCAAGTCTCATTGGCATGCACCTTGCTCTTCCCACTACAGCCTATCAAGGTACTGAATGCCTGCCAGGACAGGGCATGCACAAGTTGGAGGGTCTAACACTGAACCTAAATTCCATCAGTTAAATGAGCTAAGCCCTCCTCTGCTTACTCAGGGCACTGTTTCATCCATCATCTTTATGGCATTGAAGCTCCTTGAACATGAACGCACCAGTAAAATGTTTTCAAAGTAAGAACTGTTTCAGGAGACAATTAAAAAATGAAACTCTACCTTCTATGAGACTGAGTTTTACTCTACACCTAAAACAGCTTTGGTTGGCCATGCAAGTAAAATCTTTCCAGTGTAACAGGGACCCTACAAGACTGAGCTTTACTCTACATCTAAAACAGCTTTGGTTGGCCATGCAAGTAAAATCTTTCCAGTGTAACAGGGGCCCTACAAGACTGAGCTTTACATCTAAAACAGGTTTGGTTTGCCATGCAAGTAAAATCTTTCCAGTGTAACAGGGGCCCTGCAAGACTGAGCTTTACATCTAAAACAGCTTTGGTTGGCCATGCAAGTAAAATCTTTCCAGTGTAACAGGGGTCCTACAAGACTGAGCTTTACTCTACATCTAAAATAGCTTTGGTTGGCCATGCAAGTAAAGTCTTTCCAGTGTAACAGGGGCCCTACAAGACTGAGATTTACTCTACACCTAAAATATCTTTCTTTGGCCATACAGATAAACTCTTTCCAGCGTAACAGAGTTGGGTTTTTCCTAGACTGTATAAGCAAGATGTAAGCCTGACTTCTAGATGGCTGAATTTTATTCTCCACCTAAAATAGCTATCATTGACTACATCATCTGCAGCTATATTGAGGAAGGAACTGCTCTCCATTTCACCCTATATATCATCTTAGAGTGACATTTTCTTAGCTGGGAATTGCTTGGTGATTTGCCAGCAGACAAATCAGTGCAGGAAAAGGATACATTGATCACATTCATCCAGCTCTGGAGCTAAAACCTAGGTCTCAGCCAGAGTCCTGCTCACATTAAAAACCTGTCTATCCACCTGGTAAAAATGTGTCTGAGAAGCAAAGGATGGAGACAAAAATATAATTCATATTGCTACAGCCAATCTCTTTCCTTAAATTATAGGCCCAGCAGAAGATATTATTTATGAGTTTTGAGCAGTAATTTGTGGCCCTGGGCCAATTTTCTTCTTTTCTACATATCTTTCTTCAGAAACCTAAGAGAAATGGTGCTGAGTTTACCAACCAGAAGTCTCTCTGTACAACTGGACAGCTGGCATAGAGCCCAATAGAAATGATAGCTGTCTGGAGTCATTTAACTGAAAGTGAAAGTTAGTTCAACCAGTTTGAGCACAAAAAAATTAGGTATTAGGTTTAAAAATCCTTAGTGGTGTTACTGTTCACAAGCAACAGTTCCTCAGTGCCTGAAATCCCCTTAGGAAAAAGGGCAGTGACTTGCCTGAGTACCTTGAATCTTAGCTGCACCTGGCCAACTGTCTAATGCTTTATGTTGCTACAGGTGATCATGTTTAATAAAGAGTGCTTCTGAGGAACCTTGCAGGCCTCTGCACAGTGGGGAGCAATGCATTTTGTCCAGCTGACATAGCTTTGCACTGAGGGACTGCAGAGTTCAGTGACTCACATGCAGTCAGCTGCCCATCCAACAGCAGGGATGTTTCTAGAAGACAGCATCTCCTAAGGTTTGCCATCATTGGAGACATCTGCTGCCATCTCTAATCACTTCACACAGCCTCGCCACCCCTAGCACCCAAGTGCAGAAACTGAGGCACTGTGCAGGCTAACAACAGGGCTAACATTGCAACAAAGCCCTGCAATAGAGCCAGGCAAGGAGCTGAATGTGGGCTTCTCCAAGCTCAGCTCAGTATCTTATAGTATCATAGAATCATAGGATGGTAAGGTTGGAAGGGACCTCAAAGATCATCTAGTTCCAACCCCCTGCCATAGGCAGGGACACCTCCCACTAGCACAGGTTACTCAAGGCCTCCTCCAACCTGGCCTTGAACACCTCCAGGGAGGGAGCAGCCACAACCTCCCTGGGCAACCTGTGCCAGTGTCTCACCACCCTCACTGCAAACAACTTCCTCCTAACATCCAGTCTAAATCTCCCCTCTGCCAGTTTAAACCCATTGCCCCTTGTCCTGTCATTGCAAGACCTTGTCAATAGTCCCTCCCCAGCCTTCCTGTAGGCCCCCTTCAGATATTGGAAGGCTACTCTAAGGTCTCCTGGAAGCCTTCTCTTCTCCAGGCTGCAGAGCCCCAACTGTCTCAGCCTGTCCTCAGAGCAGAGCTGCTCCAGCCCTCGGATCATCTTCATGCTTTGTTCAAACTCCTTACTCTGCTTTCCTGGAAAGGTTCAGCAGATGAGATTTGCAGAGTTTCAGCCAAGCTTTAAACCTCCTGCTTTTGCAGTAGTCAGAGATGCAGCAATCTTTCAGTGGTTAAAAGGCATATTTGCAAAGCAGACTGTTGGAGAGAAGGGCTCTGGCTCCTTAGCTTGCTGCTGCTGGTGCGTGGGTTAGCTAGAACCCTCCTGGCACCCAGGGAGTTTCACTGGTGTGCTCTCACCAGAACACAGCCTGGGATCAGGCCCCAGTACATGGAGTAAAACAAACTGATAACAACTATCAATTCGACGTGGCTTCACTTGAGCAAATTAAGCAAGGAATACATTTGAAGGGGGAATTAAAAGAAGCTATTAAAACATTCTCTCTGGTATTTTTAATTTGTTTACTCATGAGACCTGGCTCATGCCCCTCCAACTCGCGTCGAGTCCATATTTGGAGAACTCTGCACTCGTTAGCATACTTGGGCTCAGGCAAATTTTAGAGGTTTGGGTTTTTTTGTATACATAGTGTGCTTTTCTTATTATTTTTCTTTTTTTTTCTTAAACAATTTCAATCAGAAGGTTGTCCCTTTCGTTTCGCTTTCAAAACATGACCAAAAAGGGATGCAGCTGCTTTCTTCAGCTAATAACCTTTCTCTTGTACTCATTGCCCTCCATGGCCACCACATCCCACCCCATGTCTCAGAAGCAGCCCACACTGTCTTCATGCAGTGATGTGGGGGAACCTCACGAGTCTGGATCCAGGCAGTTCAAAGGAACAGCCTGCAGCCTGGATGCTCCAGTGAGATGCAGGGCTGGCCAGCAAATCTCTAAGGAGGCTGCAGAGAACCTCTTCACATTCCCAGGACTTTCCTTTAAGGCCCAAGGGGCAGCTCTGCCTGGAGCAGCCACTCTCACCTAGCGATGAGCCTCTCTGTGTGGGAGAAAGGAAAGCTAACAATCCTGTGGGGTGTTTTGCTGTGCTATGATGACCAGAGCTTCTGTAACCTCAGTGTTATGCCTGCTAACACCTCATGCAAGCCATTCCCACCTGTTTGGCACACCACAATCTATTCAACCTGAATAAAACCTGTGAGCTGGGAAGATGTGTTACTGCCTGCTGCCTGGCCTTCACCATGGCCCCAAAACAACTCCTGGTCTGTTGGGCAGAGGAAGATGCATGAGTGATGTAACCAGCTACATTTTCCTGGAGTGATGTAAGCAGCTGCATTTTCCTGGTGTGTTTGTGGACAGCCTGGACTGTCACTCCCATGGAAAAACAGCATCTAGAGTGTCCCAGGTGTTGTCTGAAGCAGAATGTGACCTCCAGGTTTTTCATTACTGCTCAGACTTGATGCAGAAGGGCCAAAAGAAAATAATTTAAACAATTTATTTATATATTGAAAAAAAATGAGCTGTCAGGTGCAGGGCAGCTGTTCACTTAAGCTGTTCAATTACATATGGCTACACATAAGAGCAAACCACCTCATCCATGTTGTTAGTATAATCATAGAATCATAGAATGGTAAGGTTAGAAGGGACCTCAAGGATCATCCAGTTCCACCCCCCTGCCATAGGCAGGGACACCTCCCACTAGCACAGGTTACTCAAGGCCTTGTCCAACCTGGCCTTCAACACCTCCAGGGAGGGAGCAGCCACAACCTCCCTGGGCAACCTGTTCCAGTGCCTCACCACCCTCACTGTAAAGAACTTCCTTCTGACATCTAGTCTAAATCTTCCCTCTGCCAGTTTAAACCCATAAGAAAGTGTTGCCCTAGCCCAATCAAAGGATGTGCATGTCATGTTTTCAACTGTGTATTAATAGACTTTACAACTAAGACTGTTACAGCCTAGACTGGATATTTAATTTGTGCTTGTTGTCATGAGGGTAGTCTCTGACTGCTTCACGATTTTGAGTGCACTTTTCACTCATGTAGTCTCCCTTAGCCCAGCCCACTGCAGTCCAGAAGGAAAATATCCATAGTGTTCCTATCCTGGAACCTGGGAGCAGAGATGGAGAGAGGCTGTGATCTGTCCAGTGACATAAATAAAGTTTCTGGCAGAGCAGGACACAGTTTAATGGCCATGATGGTGTCAGGTCAATGGTTGGAATCAGTGATCTTAGAGGTCTTTTCCACCTCCTTTCTCATGGTTCTATAATTCAGCTCTTCTGAGTTTATATTTGTCTGCTAGGGTAAGCTGAGCCATTTCCTTTCCTCCAACACAATTCTTTTATTCTGTGACTTATAGAAAATTCTGGTTGCTATTATTTAATAGAATGTTCTGAATAACTTGATAGGTGTGGTTACTACAGTTATCTAAAATAAGGTAAATTGCTTGGAAGGAAAGGAATGGCAAAAGAGCACAAAGATGCAGATGTAGATCTGAAACTTGTCCTCCTGGCTGTCTCTGGAGTGCAGGAAAAATTGGCAACTGGAACAGTTGGTTTTTTTCCCCAGCAGCCTGACATCTGAACATCATCCAAGGATGAAAGGAAGGAATTAGAGAATGAGAAAAATTCTTACTGCCGCATAGAATCATAGATCATAGAATGGTAAGGTTGGAAGGGACCTCAAAGATCATNAATTCATCCTTTGTTTTCCTCTTGTTGAAATCAGGGCAGGGCCATTAAGTGTAAAAGATTTGATTTGAGTGGAAAAGACTTAAAGCCACCAGCAAACCCCATCCTTCTCTCTTCACTCTGTCTCTCTCCATTTTTAAGCTTTCTTTTCTCCAAGCAGTGCAGACTTTTAGCACAGATTCACTAGTGTGGGAGAAATAAAACTTTACTTTGCTATCATATTCAATCAGCACAGCATGGAGCCAGAGAAACTTGAAATTACTTACGTCATGGGGGCTTCCACTCCTCCTCTGAAGTTACATTTTTGATGGGCTAAGCTGTTTTTCTTAGTTGTTCTTGCCATTATAGCTGCACTCCATTTAGGTTTTGGCCACTGTTGTCCTAACCCAATAACTCAGTCAAATCCCTACATGGTTTTAAAACTGATACCAGAAGCAGATCAAGTAAGTCAGACTACAAAGTGGAGAAAATGATTCTGTGTCAGAAGAGGGATGTGCAAAACTGTGTAGCTAGAGAGCAGTGCAGAACAGCTGCTTGTACTTGATCTTCACAGCATCAAGCCCCAAACACTCATTGCATTGTGTCTGGTGAGCTACTGCTGCTGCAGATATTGTGCTGCTGACCCAACTGTGCTTTGGGATGCTCACAACACACCACGTAAATTATGAGCAGTCAAGGTGAGTTCTCCCAGCCCTTACTTCATTTCCTTCATCCTATTACAAATCTGTTTAACCTCAGGTTTAGAAGGCTTCTCAGCTGTGTAAAGACACAAGAGTTGTCTGATGGAAACTAGGTCCCATAGGACACCAAGGCTGGTGAGGGGCCTGGAGCACAGCCCTGTGAGGAGAGGCTGAGGGAGCTGGGGGTGTGCAGCTTGCAGAAGAGGAGGCTCAGGGCAGATCTCATTGCTCTCTACAGCTACCTGAAGGGACGTTGGAGCCAGGTGGAGTTGGGCTTTTCTGCCAGGCACCCAGCAACAGAAGGAGGGGACACAGTCTCAAGCTGTGCCAGGGGAGGTCTAAGCTGGATGTTAGGAGGAAGTTCTTGGCAGAGAGAGTGATTGGCATTGGAATGGGCTGCCCAGGGAGGTGGTGGAGTGCCCTTCCCTGGAGGTGTTGAAGCAAAGCCTGGCTGGGGCACTTAGTGCCATGGTCTGGTTGATTGGCTAGGGCTGGGTGCTAGGTTGGGCTGGGTGAGCTTGGAGGTCTCTTCCAACCTGCTTGATTCTTTGATTTTATGATTCCATGATTCTATGGTTCTATGATCCTACAATTCTATATGATTCTCAGTGAAATTTAAGCATCTGCTGAACTTCTTTCTATAAATCTGACTAGACAATTATTTGCACTTTTAGGCATGGTAAGTAAATTTTCATCTAAATAACTTAGGAGCACTAACAACAAGAATCATATACCTACTTCTGAAAATGATAGCAGCTGTTGATAGCTAATAACATTAGGCAAGAAGACACAGTGATAAAGATCACAGAATCATAGAATGATTTGAGCTGGGAGAAGCCTCCAAAAGTTTGACTCCCTGCACTGAACAGGACACATCCACTAGATCAGGTTGCCCAGAGCCTCGTTGGGCCTGACCTTGAGTATCTCCAGGGATGAGTCCTCAGCTTCCTCTCTGGGCAACCTGTTGCGGTGTTCCACCACCCTCATGGTAAAGTTGCTTGTTCCTAACATCCAGTCTAAATCTCCTCTTCTCTAATTCAAACCACTGCCAGTCCTACTAACTGAATAAATTGCCACATGTAAGCAAGGGCTCCTGACTGGTTTCACCAAAACTATTCACTGCACGAGCACTGTTAAACTGGAAGCAGCCATATGTGACTGTGTGAGCCAAGGACCACCTTCTTGTTTGTGTGCTTCTTAAGGGTCATAATACAAACAAGGTTTACATCCTTGATGGAGCTCAGAATCAGTGTCACAGTGGCACCATTCCAGCCTTTGTGGCTACAGCTACAGAATGGCTTCCCAGTTATCTTTCAGCTGCCCTGTAGTACATAGGAACATCCTGTCGCGGTCTGTGCTATGTTATGCTTTAAAGGAACCTACCACTATATAGCATATAAAGTGTAGATTTGTATGGTAAAGTGACAGGGAGAAAAAAAAATCAACTCCCTAATAAGATCACTTAGAGATGTAGTAGAGCATAAAATGGTGATTTCAAAACAAAACTCCAATTAAGGATGAAAATAATTCTGCAAACAGTGCTACATTCGCATTGGAAATAGGCAAAAATATTATCTTGCAACTCTTAATCAACCAGAGAGCTGTCATAGAATCATAGAATGGTAAGGTTGGAAGGGACCTCAAGGATCATCTAGTTCCAACCCCCTGCCATAGGCAGGGACACCTCCTACTAGCACAAGTCACTCAAGACCTCATCCAACCTGGCCTTGAACACCTCCAGGGAGGGAGCAGCCACANAATTGAATACCATTCAGCACTGCTTTCATTATTATTTAGCAACTGCTCCTCCTCCCTTACACCTTTTAAATTGTCAAATAATTGGCTTTCTTCTGCTCATGCCTCCTCTCATAAAGTGGATTAACATGAAAAAGAAAGAAAAGATCATACAAAACTACTTAAAGGACCACGGAATTCTGTTTCTAAACACACTGTGAGGTTGCCCTTTTTACCTAAGTTTGATAAAGCATGAGGCAAAGCTCTGGACTGCTGGCCAGCCTCAGCCTGGCTCTAGGCATCCTTCTGCACCACGGAGGGTATCTGCCACCCTGTGCACCTCCTGTGAATCGTGGGCACTCTGACCAAAATTCATGAAATGCCTGAAGAAAGCTGACAGACTGCCTGTGGGAGAAGCTGTCTGGTTTTCTCATTAGCAAGAGCTAGAGGGTCTGCATCAGGGCCTTTCATGTGGTAAAAAGAACTCATTAATTGCTTAATTCTGTGGTTGCTATTTATGTCATTATTTATTAATATTCTGGATCCTGACACTGGGGCAAATTCTAGTCTTAGTTAAATTAGCAAGTTAATAGTAAATTTAAAAAGTGGATGGATTCACTATTGTTCTTTTAGTTTTCTTCTAATTAAAATGAAAACCTGCCCCTTTTTAGGGCTTCTTCCCCATTATCACAAGTGCATGCATCTCTTGGAGTGCAAGCACAGCACTACGTTGCGCTGCTGTAGTGCAAACTCCTTCACAGGCATGGATGGCTTTCTATTGAGACACAACATGAGCTTGGTAAGTAAAGTCTATGCTACAGACATGTAGATAAACATATCTAGACAGCAACTCTGCATGCATTTCCTGTGCAGAGCCCAGGAAAGAAACCAGAAGAGCAGCTTGAGCAGTAACCACCAACACATCATCCTCTGACTTCACTGGATCCTCAGCAGTGACAGTCACACAAACCAGCCTTGTACAGCCTTGAACAAGCTGGCTCTTGTCTCAAGCACACACAAACCATCACGTTTCAGGTTGCATATGTTCTCATGTCCTTGAGAAATCCAGTTGTCACCTAGAGGAGTGGGTTACATTTGTACAGTGTTTCAACCAGAGCTGGTGAGACCTCTGGAGAGCTCATTCAAAGTGCTGGGAAAGACTGCAGCAGATTTGCATACCTTGTGCAAGCTATTTGGTGTGAGGTGGTGCAGGACTTGGTACCCTGCCTGCATCCCAGGTGACTAACAGCATGCTTTAGCCAAACACATTATTGATCACCATACAGGAGTAACTAGATGAAGATGTGGTACAAACAGGTGAGCTTATTCCTCCTTGTCTCCTTGAAAATCATGAAGTGATTTTGCCTTTGTTTCATGAATGCAAGAATAGAGACTGAGCCATATTTACATATAAAAAATGCACTGATTTTACCTTTACTTTTTAAATTTTTTTTTCTTTTTAATCTTAGTTCTGTCATCATTGTTATAAAGTATGTAAGTAGCCAAGAGACAAAAGCTAAGTATATCCAGAGTCACTGAACTGGCTTCTCTGGAAGAGTAGGCAATCACTTCCCATGATCTGTCTCAGAAACACATTCAGTGTCTCACTGCTCTGAGAGTTAATAATCTTTTCTCATTTTCAGCCCCAAATTATTCAGATTACAGCAACCTTTCACTGTACCAGCTTTATCATTTACCTAATGAGCTCTTCTCCCTCCTAGTGTTTATTCTCAGATGTAGGTAGAAAGGAGTCATCACCTTCTCAGAATTATTTTGCAATGCAAAAAGAATTAAGATCTTAGTCTCTGTTCATTCGGTGTGCTCTTCATTTCCCTCATCTTCCTGGCAGTCCTCCTTTGCTTGTACTTTAGTTCATCCTTGCAGACTTTGATGGCCAAAAAATGTGTTCTGTATTCCCAGTGGGGTCTCACCAACACCTTCTGAGATGCCAATGAAACTTCAGTGTCTGTCCTGGAAACTCTTATCCTGACACATCTGGTGGTCACATTCACTCTCCATCACCTTGCATGTGTTGTCAGTCAGGACCTGCAGGTTCTCTTGTCAGCTGAGATGGGTTTATATTGTAAGACCAGCTGCTTTCTTAGGAGGGCAGTGAACACCAACATACTCTTATGTGATTGCCAAGGTTCAGCACAGCAGCAGACTGGCAAGTTTTCAAATGATGATTTTTGTATTTCTTTAAGACAACTCAGGCCCAAGTATGCTTGGAAAGGTGAGCAAAAGAGAAGGGAGAGGGAGTGCAGCTGATGCCTGTGCTATGACCTGTTTAACAAAAGCTACTTGTGAGGGGTATGGAAATTGATGGTGATCTTCTTTCCTAAACTTTCAGCCCTTGCCTGAATGACACAGGGATTACTGTTTTAAGCACAGTTGGCTGTGGATGGCTGCTTCAGGGAGGAGCGGGCCAGTGCTAAGCAGCAGTGGATGTGTCTAAGGGTGGTTTGGATGTGGTGCTTAGGGACATGGTTTAAGGTGATCTTGTAGAGTAGGGTTCTAGGCTGGGCTTGATGATCCTGAGGGGTTTTGCCAGCCTGGATGGCTGTATGATTCTGTGTATGTTGTGTGCATGGTGGTGTTAGCATGGAGCTGGCCTGGTGGAGGCAGGGGGCCTTGGCTCTACGTGAGCAAAGATAAGGCACGTCCAGAAGGCTGTTTAAAGCACAAAAGGGCATTTATTGCATGTGTCTATGTGTACATCTACTTGGCATTTGCTGTACAGCTCTCTGTGTAGTGTGCCCAGTGGCTGCAAAAATTAAAGGTCCGTGTGACCAGCATGTCTGTCAGTAACAAAATGAGGGCTTTGTCTCCTCCTGTTTGGAACTAAATAAAAACAAGAACATGAAAACCGTGGTTAAGGCAATAAAAATGAATATCTCAGAAGTCACACAGTTCTCATTGTGGTTTCTACCAAAGCACAACACTAGAGATATTTCACTTGTGATATAGAAGCAAAGAATAGATATATTCTTTGGCTTGTGATTTCTTCCTCTGATGCATAAAAGGGGGGCAAATTGGTGAATGCAACTTTAACAGCCACCCTAGCTGGCATAACCTGGACTGCATCAAAGAAGCATGTCCAGCCGAGCCCTGGGCTGCCCAGATGAGCCCTGGACTGCATCAAGAGCAGTGTGGCCATCAGGGCAAGGAAGGTGATTCTCCCCCTTTGCTCTTGTCAGACCCCATCTGGAGTACTGTGTACAGTTCTGGAGCCCCCAGCACATGAAGGACGTGGAACTGTTGGAGCAGGTCCAGAGGAGGGCCACAAAGATGCTCAGAGGGCTGCAGCAGCTCTGCTATGAGGACAGGCTACAAGAGTTGGGGCTCTGCAGCCTGGAGAAGAGAAGGCTTCCAGGAGACCTTAGAACAGCCTTCCAGTATCTGAAGGGGGCCTACAGGAAGGCTGGGGAGGGGCTATTGACAAAGTCTTGTAATGACAGGACAAGGGGCAATGGGTTTGAACTGACAGAGGGGAGATTGAAACTGGATGTTAGGAGGAAGTTGTTTGCAGTGAGGGTGGTGAGACACTGGCACAGGTTGCCCAGGGAGGTTGTGGAATGTCCCTCCCTGGAGGTGTTCAAGGCCAGGTTGGAGGAGGCCTTGAGTGACCTGTACTAGTGGGAGGTGTCCCTGCTACGGCAGGGGGTTGGAACTAGATGATCCTTGAGGTCCCTTCCAACCTTACCATTCTATGATTCTATAACTGGGCACTGGCTCATCAGCATGTGCTCATTCATGACCAGGCGTACTCAGGTCAGGTTGCGTTGGTGTGCACCTCTGTAGGTAGCAGGAGGTTTCTTCTTGAAGATTCAGGGAGAAACCCTGATCTAGGAGACACAGGGATGAGGCTGGGGGGAAACCCTGATCTAGGAGACACAGGGATGAGGCTGGGGGGAAACCCTGATCTAGGAGACACAGGGATGAGGCTGGGGGGAAACCCTGATCTAGGAGACACAGGGATGAGGCTGGGGAGGGAGTGTCTGAGTTAACTGCAGTAAACAACACTGAGAAATAACTGGGCAATACAGAGGCCAGGAGGTAGCTCAGGGAAGGTGCCAGTAACATCAAAATCTGACAGAGCAGTGTGGATTTCAGCGAGATAAGAAGTCCTCTCCTGATATTCTTGATTTTTCTTAGGGCTTCTGTACTTACAGAAGTGAACCATAGGTATCATTTGCTCCTTCTTTCCTTCCAGAGAGAGATATCAAATACACACAAAAGACATAGAAAATCCTAATCAATCAGGATAAATAAATTAAAATACAATAAGGTGGCTGTTTAAACTTCTGTGTTCTGATTGCTGTGGAATCAGATTTCCCTTAGATCTGAGGTGCTGGGGCTTTGGTTTTGCTTGCATTTGCTCCCACACCATTAGCATGAACCTCTGCAGATGAGGCAGGCAGGACATGGCACACATCCCAGCGAGGCCTGGCAAGGCTTGTGAAATGCTGCTTCTCCTTCTGAGGCAGCTGGGCTGGGAACGGCTGGCGCTGAGACTCCCAAGCCCTGGTGCCACAGCCTGCCCTTTCAGAGCAGGACATTGTGCTGCCTGCCTTTGCCACAGTGTTCTCAGACCCAAAGTATGCTGGATGTTGGACTAGGGTTTGTGACTGGAGCCATGGAGGAAGACATTTAAAGGAGTCCAGGAACCAGCTCAGAATGTTTTTCTTAGTGGAACTGTGTACAGTTCTGGAACCCCCAGCACAAGAAGGACATGGAAGTGTTGGAGCGGGTCCAGAGGAAGCCACCAAGATGCTCAGAGGGCTGCAAGAAGGGCACTACAAGAAGGCTGGGGAGGGGCTATTTACAAGGTCTTGCAATAACAGAACAAGGGGCAATGGGTTTAAACTGACAGAGGGGAGATTGAAACTGGATGTTAGGAGGAAGTTGTTTGCAGTGAGGGTGGTGAGACACTGGCACAGGTTGCCCAGGGAGGCTGTGGAGCACAGAAGCTTTGATCACGTTGGGTGATTCTGTGCTCCACAACCTCTCTGGAGGTCTTTCGTGCTCCACAACCTCCCTGGAGGTGTTCAAGGCCAGGTTGGATGAAGCCCTGAGTGACCTGTACTAGTGGGAGGTGTTGCTGCCTATGGCAGGGAGTTGGAACTGGATGATCTTTGAGGTTCCTTCCAACCTTATCATTCTATGATTCTATGAGATACATCATTTACCTCCATTGCTTGTGGCAGGGGATGGGGGAAAGCCATCATGGGATCAGCATACACCAGCATGGAGCAGCAAACAAAAAACCCAGGGGTACACTGGGAAACTCTGCTCTTTCAACTCCCAATTAAGGGCAATGACATTCTATGTTGCTTGCTCCAGTTCTTTTGTCTCTTCCTATCACACACTTCTTACCAATATTTGCAAAAACTTCAAGGCACTATTGCTACAAATACATATTTAATATTTGATTACTCATTCTCATCCACTATCATGTGCCAGACATGCAGCCTACTCTAACAGATTACTGTTCTTAAAGTTGTTACAGGAAGGTTAAATAAAATGTTACTTTTATGACACTGAATATCTTTATGATGTTTTAGCTAAATCATGGGCTGTTTGGTGATGCCACAGATGTGCCAGGTATTCAAATCAAACTGGTAAAATGTCACCAGCCCTTGCTTCAAGTCTCTGCTCTCTTAAGTTAGTGGCTACCATTTTCAGTACCGCACCTCAAGAGCCCATCCCTGCCACATTTCCTTCTTCACAAGTAAGGGCACAGAGCAAAAGCAAAACATGCCAAAACCACTCCAACAGCACTATCAAAGTCTGAACTGAAGCCACCAAAAATCTTGATTCTTCCAATTCCTGTCTGCTGTGGTTATTAACCATCCCCTTTGAGGAGCCCTCTTCACTAATTTATTTCCCTTTTGAAGTCTCAGGAGAAGGCAGGTAGCATCTCAAAGTGGTAACTAAGGGTTCATAGTTTAAAATAGAAAGTGTAGCTTCCAAGACAAAAGCAGTACCCTGAAAAAAAAAATATTTATGCTCCAATCTTTATGTAAAAATAGGAAAATTTAGAAAATGCAAATTAAAGAATGTCCAAGATCTTGGTATTGCATCTTTGAGCTTACTCTTTAAACCGTAGCCAGAGCTGGGCAGTGATGCTGAATAGGACACTTTGATATGTTCTTGGTGAATAAATTAGTATTTAAATATAAAGAAGAGCAGACCAAAAGGCTTGTGGATGTTTTTAGTCTACTTTCTACCTGCCTTAGTCCTTTCTGTGGCAAAATGTAAAGAAATCTTTAGTCAACACATTTTAATTGAAACTGGGATTCCTCCTGAAATTACACAAACAAGAAATTCCAATGCAAATATTTTAGGAAGCTTAAAGTCTCAGCAAGTTTTGCAGAGAAAACAAACTCATTTAAAATATTTTGAAATCTTGATTTTTATCTCTCTCTCTCTCTTTTTTTTTTTTTTTAGGTGCCAAATCAATTTTTCAGTACATCTGAAATGTTTTAAGACATGAAAGCATCTCAGCTTTAAATCATTCACATTCTTGTGCCAAGCCTTTTTTTTTTTTAAAGGCTTACAGAAAAACTTGAGTTGAGGCTGGGTAGCTATTTAAAAAGCCAGGTTATGAAGGTGCTGATGGGGGGTAGGGGGGAAAGAGATTTCAAAGTATTTTGCTCTATATTATTTTGAACATATGAGGAGAGCAGAATTGTCAGTGGAAGCATAGACTGTAAAGGTCTCTGCACCCACTTTCCACTCCTTTCTCTTGATGCATTGCTGTGCTGTGGTCTCAAGATGGATTGAAGACAGGTGAACAATTTTTTTTTATTTTGCCAGCCTTACTTTTTGTGCTGCCTTCAGATATTGGTGATTGATTTGCATTGCTTTCCTTAGCCAAATAATATAGAAATGCACTTCAAGTGAAAAGTTGAAACAAATCATTTCCAGACCCTTTTTCTACCCTGCTGCAATGAAGGTGCAAGGAAACCTCTCATTAATGTTAATGCCAGTTGTGCAGCTAACTCTTCACACAGTGCCCTGCTTTTAAGACTCTAGAAAAGATAAAGGATGCCTCACTTTTATAAGACACTTGCCTAATTTAGAGCACTGAAGCAGAGCAAAGGTAATCACACTTCATGTTTCAGAGTAGAAGAAAATTGCCTCATGGCCTAGAGATGAGGCTTTTTCCCCTCTGGTATTGCACTTTCAGGCTGCAGCATTATGGCTTTATTTCTCTGAAGTGCTGGGTGCTGAAGTGCTGGGGCACCATGAAAACCATAACAAGGTGTTAAGAGACCAAGGGGAAAGCCACATCTGAATATTTGAAGGTTGCTTTTTGTTGGTTTGCATGCAGAAATAACCCAAGCACTTTCTCACCTGACTCTGACCAGCTGCCCTGAGCCACCCAGCACCTGCCTCACTAGGGGTCATGTGCCAGTTTAAGTCCCTACTTGGCTACAAAACTGCAAAAAATCTTTTAAAAGAATATTTTATTGTTCTTCTCTTGGCAAAGAAAAAAAAGATTTAAGTAGGCAAGACCAAACTTTCCCTTGCAAAGAAGGGAAAAGATTCCAGCAGGCTGCTGTTTGAGGGACAAGGGAACGCTGCCAGCTGCATCACTGCTGGAAGTTTTACCTCAATGAAGATGCTGCAAGATGAAAACTGTTCCCAGTGAGAGAATGGATTCTCTATTTCCCCCTTATGTAATCAAATCAGTGCCAAGGTGCCAGTAGCTGCAAGTAAATCAGGTACCTGTTCTCAGAGAGAATCTTTGCATTTAAACAAAATTAAGACAGAGGGATTTTAACCTTCATTTTAAAACTTCTGGGATATACCAACCCTATGAATTTTGAGATGCACAGGAGGCTTTGTTGGAACACCAGCAAGTTCTTTTTTACTGTGTGGGTAACTGAGCACAGAAACAGTCTGGCCAGAGAGACACAGAGTCTCCACTCCTAACCATATCCAAAAGCCTTCTGGACGTGGTCCTGGGCAAATGGCTTTTAGTGGACTTGCTTGAACAAAGGTGCTGGCCCAGACAGACTTCTGGAGGTCTATTCCAACCTTCCTTCTGTGACTCTGTGTGTATCACAGCAGTGCAACAATAATCAGAAATAGTTTTTGACACTATACTAGCTTTCAGCTAGCATCTCTCTGCATGAAGGAGGCTTTGGTGATTTGGTCTCTTCTTTACCATCTTGATTATCTTTTGGGTTGACTTCCTTGCTGTAGAAATACATCTTTAAAACAGCTTAAATGCTGCAACATCAATGTGAGGCCCCAGCTCATGCCACAGAACTTTCAGCTTCTCTGTTTTATTCATATTTCTCTCCCACTGAATTTCATGTCTGGAGGCCTTGTGTAATTAGATTCAATCTAAGAGTTTTCCCAAACTAATTTTAAAAAAGAAAAACGTAGAGGAGGAAAAAAAATAAATTATGCCATCTTCATTTAACTTTGAGGTGTAATCTGTAGCTTTTTCAGAAGGGGCAAATAAGTGCCTCTAATGCAGCAAAGATTCATATTCACAGCTACCATTACAAGAACAAAAAAGGAGGTGAGGAGAGGTAAGGCTGCCAAAGGAGACAGCCTTTGTTATTTGCAAGCAAATTTCCTCAATTTCCAGCAACTCACACCTCACACTGCACTATTAACCAGTGAAGATTTAGCAGAGCCACAGATCCTGAAGGCACAGGACCAGGCTGTGCCAACGTGCTGGAAGATGAGCCCAGGAGGAGACAGCCAGGCTAGGTGGGCAAGGAGCTGCTAAAGGGATTAAGGACAACAAAGAGGGGGCATCACCTGTGGAAAAAAGGGAGGATGTCCCATCCACAGGAAGGGCTGGAAGGAGGAACCAGGAAACTACAGACCTGTCAGTCTGACCTCAGTGTCAGGCAAGGTTAGGAACAAGTCATCTTGAGTGCCATCATGCAGCACCTACCAGATGGCCAAGGGATCAGGCCCAGCCAGCATGGGTTTAGGAAGGGCAGGTCCTGCCTGACCAACCTGATCTCCTTTTATGCTCAGGTTCCCTTCCTGCTGAGTGCAGGGCAGGTTGTGGATGTAGTCTGCCTGGACTTCAGCAAAGCCTTTGACACCCTCTGCCATAACAAGCTCCTGGCACAGCTGGCAGCTCCTGGCTTGGACAGATTCACTCTGATACGGGTCAAGAACTGCTGGAGGGCCAGGTCCAGAGAGTGGTGGTGAATGGTGCCACATCCAGTTGGCAGCTGTCACCAGTGGTGTGCCCCAGAGATCAGTGCTGGGCCCAATCCTGCTAAGTATCTTTATTGATGATCTGGACCAGGGGATTGAGTCCAGCAGCAGTGAGTTTGCAGGTGACACCAAGTGAGGAGCAGATGTGGGTCTGTTGGAGGGCAAGAGGGCCCTTCAGAGGGACCTGGGCAGGCTGGATGGGTAGGCAGAGGCCAATGGGATGAGACNGAGGTGTTGAAGCCAAGCCTGGATGGGGCACTTAGTGCCATGGTCTGGTTGATTGGCTAGGGCTGGGTGCTAGGTTGGGCTGGGTGAGCTTGGAGCTCTCTTCCAGCCTGCCTGATTCTATGGCTCTGTGACTCTATAGCAGGTAATACTTTGTACTGAAAGCCTTTTACCCAAGACCATTCCAACACTTCAGAAAGGCTTTGTTACTGCTAGAACACAGAGGAGGAAACCCAAGGTAAACGATTTATGTGGCTTGATCTTGTGTGTAATGGAAACTCAGCCATATAGTGAAGAAACTCAGAGTTGTTTGGTTCCCTGCCTGCTTATCTTATCCTCATGGTGTAACTATATTTCCATACTGACACTACTATGCAGATTTAGGTCTTAGTGGATATCTAACGTGGCAGACAATGAATAGGAAGTTATCTGTTCAATTACAAACAGTGGAGACAATACTAAATGATAGTTAATTATGTGTCATAGATTTGATCTCTTATTGCTACAGCACGTCAGTAGTAAAAAAATAATTTTTGAAAGCTAATGAACTTCATAATCTCACAAAACAAAAACATATTAGCTCTTGACTACCTTCCTTTCTTGTTTTGTTACTAATTTTCTATTGTTATATCTGAATGCAGGACACACATAAGCCAAAACCCATCCCTCTCTGTTTAGGAAGCATCCTTCTGTTTCAGGTAGTGATGTGATCATTGAATCACACCAACCAGAGTGAATGTTGAGTTGTTTCTTAGGATAAAAGAAAACACTGAAAAAAGCAAAAAAAAAGTGTGGGGTGGGGTGGGGTGGATGTGGAAGACAGGGAGAAGCCAGAAAAGAAACAAGAATCATCAACAGACAGACAAAACCAAGTGGGAAACAATGTGATACGTAGGATGTAGTTGTCTTCCCAAGAATCATTTCTGCTACAAACCCAGCAGATGGATTTGCATTTTTTGCTTCAATCCTTTCAGCTTCTTGGGACAATACTTACCTGAGGACATCCTTACACAGTCAGGATGCCAGTCAACCATCATTTTGCAAGTCAGAAACCATGCCTAAAAGCTCTGCAGATTCCTCAAGTCTCTAAGTTGAGCTGTCCAAAGCTCTCAGCTGAGTCATAAATTCAGGTCAATTGCACAGCTATGTTTCTGCCTCTCCAGCAGTGCTTATCTTTGGTTAAAGTTGGTATTGTCAATCTATGAGGACCCTATCTCCTTTCTTTTTTTCTTTTTTCCTTTTTTCTTCTTTTTTCTTTTTCATTTTTTCTTCTTTTTTTTCTTTTTTCCTTTTTTCTTCTTTTTTTCTTTTTTCCTTTTTTCTTTTTTTTTTCATTTTTCCTTCCTTTTTTCTTTCTTCCTTTTTTCTTTCTTCCTTTTTTTCTTTCTTCTTTTTTTCTTTTTTCTTTTTTCCTTTTTTCTATTTTCCTTTTTTCTTTTTTTTTTATTTTTCCTTCCTTTTTTCTTTTTTCCTTTTTTCTTTTTTTTTATTTTTCCTTCCTTTTTTTTTTCTTTCTTCTTTTTTTCTTTTTTCTTTTTTCCTTTTTTCTATTTTCCTTTTTTCTTTTTTTTTTATTTTTCCTTCCTTTTTTCTTTTTTCCTTTTTTCTTTTTTTTTATTTTTCCTTCCTTTTTTCTTTCTTCCTTTTTTCTTTCTTCCTTTTTTCTTTCTTCCTTTTTTTCTTTTTTCCTTTTTTCTTTTTTCCTTTTTTTTCTTTTTTTTTTTTAATTTGTAAACAGTTTTTAATTTGTAAACTGTTTTTAAATTATAATGTCTGACAGCCTTTATGGAAAGTTTTTCAAGCCAATTAGCTGCAATTTATAGCTAATATGATTAATGAAGTGGTGTGAATTTACTCAGAGCTGCCATTTTATGTTGCACATCTCTGGTTGTTCATAAACAATTGGAAATGAATTTAAGGAAAACCTATGAAGGAGACAGCAGCTATTAGTGTAGACTTACCCTGTATTGGCTGGAGTCACTTGATCAAGTAGCTTTTTATTTTAGACTGTTTCAAGTGAAAAATGTACTGGTTTCAAAATTTGGACAGTTTTCCCATTTGTGATAGAAATCCTATTAAAATTAATCAGCCTTTCAATTTAAAACAGCCTGATAAAAATTTAAATCAGGGAAATGTTATGCTACATTTAAACTATCATTCAGTTAGCTGATTAATGAGATCAAAAGTTACCACGTTTTGTGACACTTGATCATTTGAAAGCATGTCAAGGACTTAAATCAAAGCCCTTTCAAATGCAGTACATTTCTATGGAAATGGTCATAGCTGAGCCAAACTTAATACCTTTGCTCTCAAACCTGTGCATTTGTCCAGAAAATAAAATGCTGAATGGAACAGGAGCTAACTCTTCACCCCAAAGCTGCAAGCACTTAGCATAACGAATGTATGGCCTGAAAGTTCCAGAGTGCATAACACGAGCACATCTGGGATATAATTCCCAATTAAGTCTGATTTCATAAAGGGATTCCATAGCTCTTTCTCTTACATCCACATTTGCTGTGACTATCACAACACTCACCTGCAGCTGCCATTGTTGCAGGGGGATGAGATAATTTCACCGTTTATGAGAATCAGTCTGAGGTGGCTAATAAAAGTCTTCTTAAACAGGTGGCAATGATGACTTCATAATTCATTCTCAAATGCCTTATTTCAGTTATTGGTCTTCAGTTTTGTGACACCTATGAGAAAATCCCAGCCTGTTTTCCATTTAAAATACATTTGCTACTATGGAAAGATTTCTGCTCCACTTCAAAAAGTTCTTCATTTAACGATTAAGCAGCAGCAGAATGTGGCACTTAAAATGTATGTAGGTCCCAGACTGTGATGCAGGTGAACATCACTGCTGTGCTGTGTGAGTCTTTCATTGAAAGTCTAAAGCAGAGAACAATCTTCAGGTTGGGGGCACTGGTTTGCAGGTTATTCTGCTGTGGGTGGAGTACCACCATGAAAGCACTGTTCAGCATTGCACTTGGGTATGATTACTGTATAATACTCATGGGACAGTAGTAGGTTTCCTGGCCACCAGGGTCATAGAATCATAGATTCATNCCAGACTTGAGTCACACTCCTTGTTTGCTTGGACAAAGCATCAGCCCACCTTTCTAGTTCCCTCTGCCTGAGTGACAAAAGGCAGAAGAGTCCCTAACAGGAGGAAACAGAAGCCCGTGGGAAAAGTGAGAGGCTGGAAAACCCCTTAGGCACATTAGCTTTTCATCTGGGAGGCAGCAAGGCTGCCCAGAGACTTGCTGACCAGGCAGGGCAGCTCCCTCATGGTGGGCAGGCTGAGCATCTGCTTACTTTCTGCAAGAATACCTCCTTCTTGTCCCCATCCCTCTGGTCACCGTATGGGGATGAAGCACCCTCCTGAGGTCCACTGCCAGTAAGACCTGCAAGCAAGGTTGTAAGGGAAGAGCAACCTGTGGGGAGTCTCTCTGTAGGCCAGGAGAACCTGTTGCTGAGCTACTAGGGTAAAAGGAGGGAGGTGTGAAAAGCAATAGCACATCCCAATACCTGGGTTTTTCAATGTGTAGATCAATCTTTGCTGTCTTCTGTTAGAAGCATAGGCTGAAACATTTTTCATTGCCTTCAGGGCAGCCTAGGATTCTTCAAAGCAATGCAAAACTTAGTTTCTGGGAAGAGTCACGGAGAGCTTGACTAAAAACAACATATATGAAAAAACAGTTTGGGAAGAGTCACGGAGAGCTTGACTAAAAACAACATATATAAAAAAAACAGTTTATACCCTAAAAACCACTCCCCATAATTGCAAAATATGCTGTATTTTTGACGAGAACTCACTAAAATCCTACCTTTGCCTGGGTTTCCCTCTGGAACACCTTATGGAAAACAAACTTTGCAGCTGACTCCCCAAGTGCAGGCCTGTAGCAGAGCTGTGTTGTGCAGTAGGTCTGTTTCTCCTGGGTTCAGTTGATTTGTTGCAGAAATACGCTAGACCCTTAATCCCAGTAGGAAACTGAAACTGTGAGAAAGACAAAGTCTGGCTGACCCCCTACAAGAACGAGCAGCAAATCCTGCTGAGAAACAGCAGTAGCAAAAACAGAGGGTATTATGAGAGAGTTTTGTCTTGGAGGATGACAACTGTTTAAAAAATGTAATGACTGAAGGAGTAATTCTTCTACACCCTCCCACTTTGTCTGTGTTAAGCACGTAACAAATGGTGAACTGAAATCTATACTGGTAATAGTGTCAATGAGGGATCAGGATTATACATGATACTTCCTCAATTTGTTATGCCTCATTAGCATTGTGGCTTATTGCAGAGAACGACACAGTTCCCAGGCATTCCCTCATGGCCTGTCCTGATGGATAATGGAAATAAAGAAAGGCAAGGCACGGGTGACACACTGCTCTCACAGCATTTATCAGGGGCATAGTTAGCTGGGTTAGGTACGCTTCGTGTTCTCCATCAGAGTCACATATTGATCTGAATTAATAGCCGTGCGCGCCTGGTGCTTTGCCAAGGAGCACCCCTTGGGTGTGGAAGGGGCCATGGCACTAATGAGAGTACAAGTTTATTCTAGGAAAAAATATTTACAGTGCCATGAGAAAGAGCAACAGACAGGCAAAATGCCCTCTGCTTAGGCTGTTGCCACTGACCTGGTTTCACTGGAGGCAAGATTCTGCCTGCATGCAAATGCAATGCAAGCATTTGTCTTAGCCGAACCGAAACTTCAAGAGTGGCTAAACAATGATTTTACAAGACTAGGTGGGGGTGCAGCTTACATGGAATCCAGATTTTGTTTCTGTAGCTTACCTTTGCCATGCCTTGGCACATGACCTGAGAAACAGCCTCAGTAGTCACACTTGGGCTCAGGAGCCCTGGTTTCAAGTGAAATGGCAAGGTTAGGAAAAACCAGGGTCTGAAGTCCTTCTGCAAACAAATAGGACACTGGAAACTAACTTGGGTTGTGTTCACACTGTTAATTATTACCAGACTTCTGTTCAGATGAGAACATGAATTTTCTGGTCACCTGAACTGCTCTGATTGACTCCCAAGGGATTCTCTTTGATTGGAAACCTTCTGGGAGGTGGCTTGGCCTTCCCCGGGGAGCACCAGCAGCATCACAAGGAAACTCCCAACCAATCCATTGCACTTGGCTCTCTCTTTCTGCTTCCCTCCTGAAATTAATGCCCAGCTGCAGGAGCATTTTGCCTCCTGCTTTCTAGCTTTAGAGACATCTTGCACCTTTTCTGCTTCTTCTCAGAAGGTAAGTTTGCTTGATTACATCTAAATGGAACCCTAACTGCATCCTAGTGCAGGTAGGCTGAGACCTTCATTTAGGGTTTGGTCAAACATACAAGCAATAGGTCTTAATAACTGCTGAAAGTAAGGTGTGGGTGTGGGTTTCCTTTGGCATTAGTTATGCCAGCAGATGCATAATTTTAAGCCTCAGATTTTTAAACTGTTATATAAAGTGATTGTTGTAGGAATAAGCTGGGACAAGATTTCATATTTGAGTTTGGCATTTTTAATACCAGACCCAGCAACAAATCAAGCCACTCTCAGAACGTGCACTTTCCCTCCTAGCTTATGTTGTGGTGTACACTATTTTAATAATAAGTTACAAAACAAAGGTTAGGAGAGGCTTCCCTGGGTTTATTAACTATCACCAAGCCTGACTACACCAAGAGTAGTCTCACTGAAGCTCAAAATACAGATTTGCTTCCAATAGTTATTCCCCGTCCCTTTATGCTTATTATTATTTCGGACAATTACCTGACCTAGTTTTCAAATCACAAGAATCCTTAAGACTGTCTTTGTTTTGCAGGTGCAGTGGCAATGCAAATTTTCTTTTGGTTACAAGGAGGTTAAAAAAAAAAAAAAAAAAATCATTCCTTCAGAGCACATCATGTAGGAAGGTTAATTCATCCTGGTTCAACTTTGTTGCCTTCCACAAACATGTAGCAGGCTGAAGTTTGGGCAAGTAAGGTTTTTTTTTTTTTAAGTGAAAGCAGATGAAGAATTTCTATAGAAATGCTATTTTGACAGAAGAAGCAGTTCCTACAAAAGAAGCACACACTGACAATTTTCTGTATGAAAATTTCCATTTGCATTTTTAAAAGTCTATTTTTTTTTTCCCTGTGGAAAACCACAACAAAGCATTTCCGTTTGGCTTTGTTTGACCCAAATTAGAGTACTGGGGGGAGGGTGTTTGAAAAAACAAGCCAGATTGTTTTAAATCAACTGACTTGGCAGAAAACTCCATTTCCTAGCAATATATTTACTTTGCCAATCAGAGTTTCAGTCCCCCCATTTCTTTTGGGCCAGCCTTCCTAGAAGACCACATATCCTATAAAGTAATAAATGGATTTCACTGACACATGGCTTGTCTACAAGATAATTAATTCTCAGTAAGCGAGGATATGAATTTACAGTGTATGAGCTATGCTGCACTGACTCTCCATATGGACATCCTAATTGCATTGTGGCTTACTCTATCTAAAGCACATTAAGGATATAACTACGCAGACTTGTTACTGGGAAGAAAGGGAAGAGAAGGGTTTACTACTCTCCTATGGCATTAGCTGCTATGCTCCAATTGCCTTGGTGAGCTCTCCTTTCTTGCAGTAATAAGAGAGAGCATGGAGTGACCAAGCTAAGCTCACTGCAAACTGCCTAATACGCCACAAATCCACATCCTGGCTTACTCTTCCTTTACTGCCCTTTTCACTTGAGGCGCTCCTCTGTGTGATCCATCACACTCCAAACCTTCAAATGGCTTCCTTGCTCTTACTTGCACTTTGAATTCCCTCCTGCATGGCGACATATGGAAGAGAGACCTCTACACAGCATCCCTCGTCGAGATGTGGTTCTGGGTTCTCGCGTTATCAGCATGTGCCGCACGAGGGCTGCATTCCTCACCAACGCCTCTGCTCCTTACTGTGGCTCGATCCTGGCTGCAGTGCTGATGCCAAGACCATTCTGAGCAAACCTCAGAAGATAATTTGTTAGGTAATTCAGCCAGGATACCATATATTGACTGACACTACTCCAGGCTTCACAGCTGCCTCTATTCCCAGCTGTGTTGATGCAGAGAGGTGGTAATTGCCAACATTTTGGTAGGAGGCAGCTACCCATCAAGCTCAGGACTTTATCCACTGCAAGCACAGCTGTGGAAGTTCAGGCTCCCATTGCCAGGTTATATGCTGGCACTCTTCTGCTGCCAGCACTTTGTATTTGGCTGTGTGAGTGCTCTGTGCTGATGAAACCTCCTCTGAGAAGACAGGCAGGTGATGCAGAGAGAAGGCAGATAGAAGGCAATCTCACAGGTGACTCCAGCTCATCTGTACAGGTCAGACTATTTTCAGGTCCTGCTGAATTGTTTCAGCTTTGTGTGTTTGCTGTATCAATTGGAACTCTCACAAGAGGATTTCTTGCGAGCACTCCACAAGTGCTGGTTTCCAGCCAGAACTAAACCAGATCATTTCAATGTTTGAGAAACCTTTCAGTGAAGAAATATTTCCTAATATCCAGCCTGAACCTCCCCTGGCACAGCTTCTATCCATTTTATCAGGTCCTGTTGCTTGCCATGAAGGAGAAGAGGCTGCCCCCTCCTCACTTCAGCCTCCTTTCAGGGAGTTGTAGAGAGTGATAATATTCCAGATGTGGCCTCACTAGGGCAGAGCAGAGTGGGAGGAGAACCTCTCTCGACCTAATAACCACACCTCAGGATGCCACTGGCCTTCTTGGCCACAAGGGCACCTTGCTGGCACACGGTATGGAAAATTGGGATAAGCCCCTTTTTCTTAGAAATCAGACCAAAAGTTCCCAAGATTTTTTTCACTCCATGTGAGTTTCTCTGTACGTGCCAAGGACTTTCAGAAGTCAGTGCTTACATCTATGGTATTTCTATTTCTAGCCAGGCATGATGTATATTATCTATGTAAGGAAAATGGACAAATTCCATATGAAAATGTATTTACAGTGAGTGGTCATCTTAAACATGCAGTTAGACCCAAGCAAATATACATTTACAAGATGCTTTGAATCTAAAATTTTGTCTGAATTTTACATATATTATATATACTATATACTGGTATATAGTATTAATTTATATAAAGTATGTATTACATATAGAATCCTTAATGTTGGAAATCCTTAATATGGAATCCTTTAAGGTCATGCAGTACAACAGTAACGCAACTACCATGACCACTAAACTATGTTCTGAAGCCCCACATCTACAGCTTCTTGAACACCTCCAGGGGTGGTGACTCCACCATCTCCCTGGGCAACCTGTTCCAACCCCTTGCCACTATCTCAGTAAAGAAGTTTTTCTACTGTCCAATCTAAACCTCCTCCGGCACAACTCAAACCCATTTCCTCTCATCTTATCACTTATGGCCTGGGAGAAGAGACCAACACCAGCCTCACTCCGACCTCCTTTCAGGTAGCTGTGGAGAGCAGTAAGATCTCCCCTCAGCCTTCTCTTCTCCAGACTGAACAATCCCAGCTCCTTCAGCTGCTCCTCATATGAGATGCCCTCCAAACCCCTCACCAGTCTTGTTGCTCTTCTCTGGACACTCTCCAACCCCTCAGTGTCTTTCCTATCCTGTGGCACCCAGAACTGAACCCAGCACTCAAGCTGTGGCCTCACCAGTGCCAAGTACAAGGGTACCATCTCTGCCCTGCTCCTGCTGAACACACTGCTTTTGATCCAGGCCAGGATGTCATTGACCTTCTTGACCATCTGGTCACACTACTGGCTCATGTTCAGGTGTCCATTGGCACCCCTCAGATCCTTTTCCATCAAGCATATATATGTGTGTGTATGCATGTCTACATATCTATGTAGGTAACATCTACTCTCAATTCATGAATAGCATAAATCAGCATTTCCAAACTTTGGGACAGCAGCTGGAATTGGAAAAGAAAAAAAAAAGAAAAAAAGACAATCTGTAGCCAAATTCCTCAGGATAATTCTGGGAAGACTTTGTCAGATGTAGTCATTTGCTACAGTGAGGACACACTATCAAATCTGAAGTTTTCTACTGCAAGGTGATCCTTTTAAGTTAAATAGATTATAATATTATGTTGGTTTATGGGAATGATCTACATGGTAAACGTTGCCCTTAGAAATTAGGATCTGAAGGAAGAGATTCTTAGATAAATTAAAATAATGAATTTTTTTCTCCCTTGCAAAACTTGGCTTTTCAGTTTTTCAGCCTGAGGAGAAGAGAGGAGTGTTGACGAATTAATTTCTAATGCACTTGAAGAAATTTCTGTTCATGATTCATTCATAGAGAAAGAAACAGTGAAAACCTTTTTCCACATCAACTTGCAACTCCATTCATATTTATCAACCAGTTCTTAATCCATTTAATCCAGCCAGAGTGCCTGTGAAAAGGAGAGAGGTATAGTGTGAAATGTGACAGCCACCAGAGCAGCAGGAGGAATCTGTTATTTCATACCCACCCTTCCATGTCGCAGCAGTTTTGCAGCTCTCCACACGTGCTGGGGTGGATGTCTGCATAGCAGCAGTTTCTGGGAAGCTTGTGCCTATCCACAGCTGCACCCCAGCACTGCTTTCTCCGTGGCTCTGCTGAGAGTTTTCTACTCTCAGCCACAAGACAGGTGGAGAGTGAATGGTTGGAGGTGAGAAACACTTTCATTATTTTTTTACTCAATGTTGAGATTTCCTCTGCCTTATGGCTTTGGAGATCTACAGGGCTGGCTTTGTCCCTGTGCCTCTACACGACCTTTACAACGCTACCCCTGTATGGATCAGTTCAAACAATGGGCTTGGTGTGAGCAGAGGCGAGCTGCAGGTTTGGAATTCTGCAGATATGAGTTGGAACATTTGTGTCAATAACATGTTTGAGTCACAAAGCCTTGTCTCAAGCTGTAACGCTGCTGTGCACAGCTCGGTGCTTTGCTGGCACTGCAAGCTTCTCTCTAGCCTCTTAACAACAATCTGTATTTTCTTGGCTTCAACTGTGTGAACAAACTTGGGATTTGGTGAGGTTTTTTTTGGTGGAGAGGTGAATTTCATCCTGCAAGAGAGGAGAAGCTGAAAGCTATACTTATTAAAAATGGAAACTCATATTAAATTTGGATGCTTGCAGAGGAGTTTTAGACTATGTTAGATTCTCCAAGCCAGGAAAAAAGCCAAAGCATATTCTCAGCCATCCAGAGTCTAGTCATGGCTAAAATCTAGAGCTGGTAAATGTTTATCACAACTGTATAGAATCCTTCCAAGGTACCAGCTATGCCAGTCATGCAAGTGCATACAGTGTAGGGAAAGCAGACCTTACCTGTTCTATTTTTGTGTTTTTTTTTTTTTTTTTTTAATTTGCCTGATCCTCAACTTCACAGCAGAGCTCCCTTGGACACCAAGGTTAACCCTCCCAACCTGCATACTCCTCTTATGTCCTCGGTTTGGTGGTTCCCTTTGCTATCCTGCTGCCAATCCACTGCAGAGGACAGGCCACCTGGATCTCTGGGCAGATGGGGAAAGCCATCACTTCATCTTCCTGCAGACCTCTGCCTCAAAGTTGGCCCATGAAAAGGAGTAGCAGAAGGAAAACAACACAAAACAGGAGTAAAAAAAAAAAAAGGCAGGGGAAAGTGTGAGGATACAGGAGTAGCTCTCTCTGGGCAAAGAGGGTGAAGTGAGCTGCACCTGGCAGGAAAACATTTTCTCTCCCACCTGGTGGCAATATCTCCTGAGGGGCAGAGACTTAAAATGAAAAGAGAGACTTCACTTCATGAGAAGATGCAATGCATAATGCTGGTTTTACAGAATTAGATGTAAATTCCATGCAGATGTGCCTTCAGGTTTTCCTGTGGCCTTACCCAGGCAGCTCTTTCCTCCTCATTTCAATGATGAGCTACTTATATTTAACAAAGCTGAAGAATGAGTTTATCCAAAGTCACTGCCAAGTGATTCCAACACACAACTGCATTTTGTTTGAGATGTATGGAAATGTTACAGAAGTGCTTGGAAATTGTCATCAGGGCTGCTCTTCCACCAGTGCCAGAAAGCTTAAGGGCAAAGCCCTGCTTGCAGCAGAGAGACAGATTCATTCCAGGTTCTCTTGACTTATTTCAATTAGCTAGCATAATAAAATCCTTCACTGAACATTTCTGATCTTCAAGGTGTTGCATTTGCAAGAAAGGGATAGAGCCAAGAGGAGTTATCTTTGCTTGCCAGATTAAAGAAACTAATTAGATTAAGGAGTTTTTAGTACTTAAAAAACAAAAAGTGAGTGTTAGCCCCATGTCATGCTACAAAACATCAACGTAGTGACCTCACTTAATTACTTCCCAGCTCCTAGATCCACAAGAGTTCTTGCCTTTCATGGGAACAATGGAAGGCTCCAAAGACAAAAGATGATATATAAAAAGGAAATAACTAATTAGATGGCAAAGTTTTATTTTTAAAATGATCATTGAAAAGATTAGAGAAGTATTTTTCTCAGAGAAATACAGGAAGGTGTCCTATTAACTACATACTTCCAATCCACATATCCACTCAGAATGTAGTCATTTCAACCAGGAGGCAGGCTGGATTGGAGCAGGTCCAGAGGAGGCCACAAAGATGCTCAGAGGGCTGCAGCAGCTCTGCTATGAGGACAGGCTGAGAGAGTTGGGGCTCGGCAGCCTGGAGAAGAGAAGGCTTCCAGGAGACCTTAGAGTAGCCTTCCAGTATCTGAAGGGAGCTACAGGAAGGCTGTGGCGGGACTATTGACAAGGTCTTGCAATGCCAGGACAAGGGGCAATGGGTTTGAACTGTCAGAGGGGAGATTGAAACTGGATGTTAGGAAGAAGTTCTTTGCAGTGAGGGTGGTGAGACAGGTTGCTCAGGGAGGTCTTCTGTGCTCCACAACCTCCCTACAGGTGTTCAAGGCCAGGTTGGAGGAGGCCTTGAGTGACCTGTATTAGTGGGAGGTGTCCCTGCCTATGGCAGGGGGATGGAACTAGATGACCCTTGAGGTCCCTTCCAACCTTACCATTCTATGATTCTATTCTATTCTACTGTGTTAAGGGTGGGCTATGAAGGTCTGTGGTAGGGATGTGTACTTGTATGGTTTGCTCTACCTTTCTTATTCTCATATGTGGTAACTTTTCTGCATGAGTAAGTTTTCCTAGGGTGACAGTTGGAATGAAAATTGGACAGCACAATATCAGCCATTCTGTATGTCTGCTACTGGTGCTTCCACTTCCATAATGCTGCTGAATTTTTGTTTGCCCTGCACAAATTCATGCAGTTTTCATTACAGCTCTGAAGCACAGGTAGAGAGAACTGGAAAACAAGATGGTACTGGTGAGCACCTTCCCGAGCACATACGTGCACAAGGAGTAATTCAAAAGCTTAATAAAACTCAAGAGCCAATCTAAGGTCATTTTAAGGCATAAAATCATGGAATAGTTACCTTCAGTATTCAAGGTGTGGATATGACAGAAACTTGCATGTTGGTGAAACACCATGTGTGTTATCAGCAGTTCTGCAGCATGGAAAAGCTTTTGCATATTGCTACATCAAAAGATCAAACCAGCAGCTCCCTGATGCAGAATACATCCCTAGGAAGTCACCCAGCAAAGCTCCAAGTGGAGGAACAACATATAAGCTGAATAGTATCTTTTTCAGGGGAAAAAAAAATCCCCAACCCAAAATATCACAAGTGCTTGGGACTAAGGACTTGTGAAGTGCTGGTAATACACTACATGCAGATTCAAAAGTGCAAAATGCTACTAGATAGGAGATGATGACAGATCTTTGCTCTTGTCAGCAGAGAGACAGTGACTGTAGCAAGTCATTATCACCCAAGTTGTTACTGTGAAGTGTAAATAAAACAAAAATAGCGACACAGAAGATTGTAAGATTGTTGATCCAGATTCTGGGTATTTGGAAAGCAGCAACAGACAATTTAACCAAGAAGCACCTTCATCATACACTGGAAGCAGAGTTTAGAAGAGTGCTATGTTTTACCATGAAAAGAAAAATCATCCTGTATCCAGACAGCTTGTGATAAACCTGACACAGATAATCTAGCACTAAAGACAGTCTAAAGCAGCCAATTCAAAAGAAAAATACCTTCAAGTGGTTCTGAGTAGAACAGCTTTACAGATGAGAGATGACATCAAAGTAGAAACTGTGAAAGAGTTGTTGTCTTCTTGATGCTGAGGATTCAATCACGGTTCACTAATTATACCTATTTCAGTCACAGTCTTTCCTGCACAGCATTAGCAGAAGAAAGATTTAAGCCCATCAACCATAATACTTCACTCACTTGAAGTTCTACTGCCAAGATTTAGTTTATGCAGTCACCTGCTGAAAGAAATTCATCCACCAAAGCACATTTTGCTGCTATTTATTGTTCAGTCTTTAAGAGGCAATGTGGAGCTTATTTGACTCTGATATGGCACATTTCAAACTAAAGAGGCTGATACAGCCCTTTTTATCTGTAAACTAGCATCAGCCTCAGAAGAGGAGCTGGTACAGTCACCATGCATTGTCTGCCATGTGTATGGTGTACTGGCTTGTGATCATGCTGATAGACTTGAGGAGATGTTAGGCAGAGAAGATACATCACTGCTTCTCAGTCTCTATTCACTAGGTAAAGCCCCTGGGTAATGCCTTGAATAGCAACAGAGAACAATTGCCTTTGCTCTGAGAGACAGCAGTGTCAGAAGGACAAAGCATTGCAGTGCTTGAAAAGCTTGGTTTGGATGCTTCCTTGCTCATACACTAGAACAACCTTTAAACACTTTGACATCACTTTGAAATGCTGTTTATTCGCTTGGGCTTCTACATACTCTTGCCAAGTTACCACCTGAAAAATAGTCTTCTCATTATTTGCTATTCATTTACCCATCTCTGTCATAAATGTGGAGAATTCTTGGTTTGGACTGGTCCTCTAACACTCCTTGTGGGGAGGGGAAAAGAAAAAAGAAAAAAAACCAAACAAACAACAACAACAAAAAAAAAACAAACGGTAGGGGTTGGAAGGGACTTGGGTCGTTAAGGAGACAAGAAAGAAAGATGCTCAGATTCAAAGATGTAAATGGATTTACTATGAAATCAAAGGCAGTCAGAAAGCACCACAATGGAGAAGTATAACACAACCTTATAAGTGCAATTCAGGTCAAGCATATTTTAGATACCTGAGCAGATGTTGAATGTGTACTTGCTGTTCTTGAGGATGATTGGAGGTGCACAGATATTCTTAAGGGGACAGGTGTTGTCAGCTGGTCAGCTAGCTCACAGAAGAGTGTAGATAGCCTAAAGATAGCTACTGAAAGCACATAGAGAAGAAAGTAGGCAATGATTTCAAGAAGAGACTGCATTAATGATGACTTGTCATCAGAGAAATGCTATGACCTGTTGTCTGAACAGCAATTTTGAATGTTTCTGACATCAGTGATAAGAAAGGTGTTACTAAGATCTCTGAAGAGGAACACATCATCTGAGCAGATGGGAATTCATCTCAAAACTTGACTGTTGCTCAAAGCACAGAATTAGATATCAGAGAAGTACTGTGATACCCACGTAGATCCTGTTCCCCAAGAGCTGGCAATATGGAGAAACTATGAAAAAACAAGCACAGCAACTTTAGGTACAGAGGAAAAAACAAAATGTGGACCCTGTTGAAACGATCCTCGGGCCATCTGTCTTCAGAGCTGTGTAATGAATGGTTAATATGACATTTGCAGAGCGTGTCCCATGATCAGCCCTCCTCAGCAGTGCAAAAAGCTACAGAATGGATGCACTTGTCATTATACCCTGGGAGGTACCACAAAGTGTCTGAGGGAAACAGAAGAGGATCCAGTGCAAGAATTCATTTTAAGGATATGAAGCTGGGCACAGTAACCAACAGGAGGATGGGGAGGGCATCAGTAGTCACAGAATCACAGAATGGTAGGGGTTGGAAGGGACTTGGAAAGATCATCCAGTCCAAGTCCCCTGCCAGAGCAGGATCACTGAGAGTAAGTCATGCAGGAACACATGCAGGTAGATCTTGCATGTCTCCATAGGAGACTCCACAACTTCTCTGTGCGTCCTGTTCCAGTGTTCTGTCACTCTTACAGTGACAGAACTTAAAGTTTTGTCTTATGTTCCCATGGAACCTCCTCTGCTCCAGCTTGCACCCATTGCCCCTTGTGCTATCATTGGACATCCCTGAGCAGAGCCTGACTCCGTCCTCCCAACACTCCCCTTCACATCTTGATAAACATTACTGAGGTCACCCCTCAGGCTCCTTTTCTCCCAGCTAAAGAGCCCCAGCTCCCTCAGCCTTTCCTCAGAAGGGAGATGTTCCATTGCAAGGAATGGTGGAAAAAGGATTACAGAGATAAGCTGCACAGGAAATGTTCTCCATTTCCCATGAGATCTGTGCTCCATAAATACTCCCTGTTTCAACTAGTGAGGACAAATAATTTATGAATGCAAATTTCTTTACATTCCCACTTCCACAGAGAAGAATCTCATCCATTGGACCATGCAAAGAATCTCGTCCATTGGACCACGCAAAGAATCTCATCCATTGGACCATGCAAAGAACCTCATCCATTGGACCATGCAAGGAATCTCATCCATTGGACCACACAAAGAATCTCATCCATTGGACCATTGGTGCAAGCAAGTTCTGCTTCACTCAGCATAACACTGAAACAAGTGTGCAAAAAGCTCTGCACAAAGGCTGCACAGCTTTTGAACCCTTCTAGTAGCTTTGGCAACAGGGGAAAGCAGGAGCTTTAAATCAACTGCAAGGAGAGTACAGTTATTGACAAATCTCTAAGCTTGGAGAAGGACAGAGGAAACAGATCTCTTTCTGCAATTAGGAACTGCACGTTCTGTGTATCTGCCCCTGGAAGTGCAACACAGTAAACTCTCTTACACTTCAGTGTATCATCAATGAAAAGCATGTTGTGAAGAAAAACAGCTATTGAATACTACTCTCCTCTAATTAGTTTCTCCAGCAGGTGGTGAGATTATCGTCTTCTTTAACATTGTCTACCTTAAACTACAAATAGCACGCCTGTAACTTAATATAACATGAACATTAATGCTCTCTCACAGGGTTCTGATTGTTCTTTCTTTTAATAATGGTGAGAATAGGGGGCAATAGTCAGCACAAAGCTTGATTTAATAGCTACCTCGACAAGATACTTTGCTTTATGTATCATACATATGCACCTCATTAGCCTACACAGCACAGTATCATCAGTGTGCATCGTATGTTTTTTACTGCAGGGACAAGAATTCAATGCAATGCAGCACAACCTCAAAATCAGGTCCCTTGATGTGGACTCAAATTCAAGTTCCAATCCTACAAATATTACATCTGGAGTAACTTCCCTTCAGCGACCCCAAAGTCAGTAGGGTGACTACAATCATGTGTAGACCCAAACCCCAAGAACTTATGAACAGGTCTGACTTGAAATCCCTGGCACTATTCATGCCTTGAAAATAGAATGCCAGCTTTTTGCTAAAATGATAATTATTAGTTTTAACAGAGCAGGTTTTAAACTGATTTAGTTCTCAGTGCTTTAGCACTTGATTTTGTGCAAGAAACCACCAAATAACAACGACAGTAGAAAGAGGTAACAGGGGGCAGTAGGCATGTATAAGTATCTGCAAATAACCATGAAGGGCATATTCCAACTTGAGTCCACCCAAATCAGTTACCCAGCTCCTGTTTGGCATAATGCAGCTTGTCACTGAATCATAGTGAAAGAGAGTCGTGGAGAGGCTGCTGCTGGTCTCTTCTCACAGGTAACTAGCAATAGAACCAGAGGGAATGGCCTCAAGCTGCCACTGGGTAGGTTTACAGTAGATACTAGGAAAATTTTTTCTTGGAGAGGGTGGTCAGGCATTGGAATGGGCTGCCCAGGGAGGGGGTGGAGTCATCAATCCTGGACATGTTTAAGACTCATATGGATGTGGTGCTTGGGAATATGGTTTAGAGTGAACCTTGCAGAGCAGGGTCATCAGTTGGACTTGGTGATCCTGAGGGACTTTTCCAACCTGAATATTTCCGTGATTCTGTGAACTGTGGTGAAGGGGTATCCAAAGTCATGAAGGATGTATAAAAGGCATTGAAGACAACTCAGTAGGCAAGCAAATTCCCAGCCTCCTTGTTTAGGAAGGACACAGCTGTGAAATTCTCCATAAGATGCCAACGGGAAGTAAATTTGCAATAATTACATTAAAATTAATCATTAGTTGCCAACAGCAAACTTCATTCAAAGGCTATCATAAAGGATGTCAAGTCAAACATTAAGAAGTTAGGAGATGCTGGAATGAAGGCTGTCTGTGTAACCTCAGTTTAGCCCCCATAATGAAGACACCATATAATGCAATCTGCAATTATGTGATAATACATTCTTTTCTGTGGGATCATTGCCTCGTTCAGTTCACAGTGAGGATTAAGTACATGAGAAAACTAAAAGGAATAGGATTTGAGAGCTTTCAGAACTTGGACCTGCTTCAGTTGAACTCAATGACAATATTTTTCAAGATTTCACCCCAGAAATGTTCTTAAACAGGACTGTTAATTTTCTTCTGGAAGCATGGCCAGCAATCGTTTGGAAAAAAACCAAAGACGGGGAAGGGGGAAACACCCCCAGCCTGTCATTCTTCCTCCTCCTGCTGCTTTCTTGTCCCTTCTGCTGGAGTTTTTTGCCTTCTTAATTTAAACAAACCACACAGACGCTGGGCCTAGGAGGAAGCAGAAGCGCTGGAGGAAGTGCAGGGCCATGTGGCTGGAGCTGGGCACCAGAAAGAGTGACTGTTCTGCCAGGCAAGGAGCTCCTCCCGCATCATCAGGCAACACACATTCTCCCTCCCCGTCAGCCACTCATTTCCTGACCTCTTCCTCCCCGACAAGGTTTTCACACTCCGAGTTATGCCAAACGTAAATCATCTGTTTGTGTAGCTGTGGTCTATTGTTGTGGCCTTGCCTTGCTGCAGTAGGAATGAGCAGCTGGAGCCTGCAGCTAGGCTGTAACCTCTCTAAATAATAATGCAAATAGTCTACTTTGCAAAAACAATAATCAGTAGACTAATTATTATTTCGCAGTGCTACTTTCGGCTACCATGGATTTCAGCAATGCAAGCTGAGAGCTGCAGACAGGATTTGCCATACTGCTTTTGGAGAAGGCTGCATCGGGAATGTGGAACCCCACATGGTGCATTGTCCTGCACTGGGACAGGTAGAACAGGAGACTTGGCTGCTGAAAACAAATCTGTCTGACAAAGGGTGACTCTTGCCTGAAAAACAGCATAGCCTTTTTGAAAGGAGAGAGCACTGTGAGCACATAGAGGTGACACGATGGAAATAATCTGCTCGGATTACGGAGATTAAGTGGCATTTGGCAGACTTCTGCATATTATGTTGGCACATAAGGTCAGAAAGTGCAGGACAGCAGACACCGTCCTTGTCTGTTTACAGAACTGCCCAGGGGCAGATTTTCTGATCATGAGCGGTGAGTTAATGACCCAAGGAAAGGCAGGGAGTGGAGGGGCACAGGCATGCACCGATTGGGAAATTCGGCTGGAGCCTTCTGGCCAGGATGGGCGGGAGACAGTGACTCATAGCCAGGAGACCAGCAGGGATGTCATGACCGAAGAGTGCGCGGCCATGGTGGGGGATGCTTGGCAATAAGCAACCTGTTTGTCAGGCAGCTCCCTCATGGGAGCATGCTCAGGCTAGCACACTGCACACTGCCTGCTGGCCAGGACACCTCCTGCCACAGCACTGTGATCGTGTATCCCTCCAGCTGCACTGCCTCTGAGCAGGGCACTCATCTCTTCCTGGGCCACACAAGATTTCCAACCAGGCCAACTTCAAAGATGCTCAATGCCTATAATATTCTTTTGTTCCATCCACCCAAAGCTTTTTACTTTCCTTCAAGATGTAGAGAAGGCTGCAGTGCACATGGTTGAGGTTAGTGGATTTCTTTGCACTCAGAGGAAGGGTGAATCATTTCAGAGGAAGGGATTAAATCTTGACGGCACAAACAGGACTGGCCAGGTTGGATGAGGCCTTCAGCAGCCAAGTATAGTTGAGAGGCATCCCTACCTGTGGAGGTTGGAGTAGATGATCACTAAGGTCCCTTCCAGCCCAAGTCACTCTATGAAACAGCAAAGTCATACCACTGACAGAGCTCATTAGCTCTGTGCAAGTGGGATGTTGTGTGGTTAGGGAAGGTAGCTAAAAGGCAAACACTGTACTGCTATACAATACGAAGGGACCTCTAACACACAGAGAAACTACCTCAGAAGGACAGGAGGACATCATCATTGATGACCTTGATGAAGACCAAGTGTGTCATCAGCAAGTTCGCAGGTGACACCAAGTTAGGTGCCAGTGCTGATCACCATGGGGACATGGAGGCTCTACAGAGGGACTTGGATAAATTGGATCAATGGGCCAACATTAATAGCATGAGCTTCAACAAGGCCAAATGCCAGGTCCTGCACTTGGACCGCAACAAGCCCAGGCAGCTTTACAAGCCTGGGAGAGTGTGGCTGGAGAGGCTGAAAGGGACCTATAGGTTGTAATCAACAAGCAACTGAACATGAGCCAGGTGGCAAATGAAGCCAAGGGCATCCTGGCTTGGATTAGAAATACTGTGTCCAGTAGAGATAGGGAGGTGATTGTCCCCTTGGACTCTGCTCTGGTGAGTATCGTGTTGTTTTGGGCACCTCAGTATAAGAGGGATGCTGAGGTGCTGGAGCAAGCAAAAAGGAGGGCAAGGAAGCTGGGGAAGGGCCTGGAGAATAAATCTTATGAGTGACTGAAAGAGCTGGGGATGGTTTGTGTGAGGAAGAGGAGGCTGAGGGGAGACCTCATTGCTGTATACAACTCCCTGAAAGGAGGTTATGGAGAGGTTGGTGCTGGTCTCTTCTCACAGGTAAACAGTGATAGAACAAGAGTGAATGGCCTCAAGCTGTGACTGGGTAGGTTTAGACTAGACATTAGGAAACATTTTTTCCCAGCAAGAGTGGTAGGGCACTGGAATGAGCTGCCCAGGGAGGTGGTGGAATCACCAACTCTGGATGTGTTTAAAAGTAATTTGGAAGTCATTTGCTGCCTCCCTGGAGGTGTTCAAGGCCAGGTTGGACGAAGCCTTGAGGGACCTGTTCTAGTGGGAGGTGTCCCTGCCTATGGTGAGGTCCCTTCCGACCTTACCATTCTATGATTCTGTGATGCTTAGAGATATGGATTAGGGTGAACTTTGTAGAGTAGGGTTCTCAATTGGACTTGGTGGTCCTGAGGGTCTTTTCCAACCCAAATGTGTCTGTGATTCTGTGAAGAATAACAACAAATCAAGGAAAATGAAGGGAAAATATGGAGATATCAGAAATATTCTGGCACTTAATGCACTCCCAACACATGTGCCCTGTTTCCTGAGGAAAGCTGTAAGCAACACCCTACAGTCAGCCTGGGCTGTCGCTCTGTTTCTGCAGGCTCAAATCTCCTGTAGGCTGCTGGATCAGACCACAGGGTAATTTTTGAGGCTGAGAAATTTTTGCATTAAATTAAGCAGATAGAGTGCAAACGTTTGTGGTTATTAGCCAAACTAGGAGGCCTAGCTCCAAACGTCTTGTTGCAAATTGTGAGGTTCCTGGAGAGGGTCAGAGTTCAGGGCTAGCACTTTCCATTCAGGAGCAGGAGGCAGTTATAAGGGCTAAAAGTTTTGCAGTGGAAGCTTCAAGTTGAATTAAGCCTCAGAGCACTACAAGCAGCGAGAGGCAGTGAGCACACAGCTGTCTGTCGTGACACACAGGCACCCAGCAGGTTTTCAGAGGGTCTGCTGCTTCCTGGGTTTCCTCCAGAGCACACTGGCAGCTGGCACATGCCCAGCCCCTATGAAAAATCAGACTCCTTCTTCAGAGCACAAGAAACTAATTTTAAGTGGCCGTTTTTAGAAATCTGACCTTTGTTTCCTCACCAGTTTCTCTTTTCCCCCTACAGCTTTAACAACAAAATATGCTTAGCAGCAAGAAGGGAGGGGGGGAAATATTCTTAGCAGTAGATGGGAATTTTTCCAGGATCATTTCAGTGACAACTATGTATAGTCCTAAACAGTATGAGGGCATGATTCAGTGATCCAAACAAACTTCTGGGTTGAGACCAGCTGCAACAGATACTTTTTCTTTCTTTTTTTTTTTCTCTTTTTAGAAATAAAAAGGAATCTGTGTGTATATTACACTCGAGCTGAGACTTGGGCTGCTTCTTGTTTGCTTTTCATCATGCTCATGTTTATTCTCATTGTTATTGTATTGCTTTCATCTTCAATAAACAGAATATTTCTGTTAAAAGCCCAACACTTCTTGCATCTGCAATTTAAGGCTCCTTCTGACTTGGCAGAGCTCAGAGAACTGCAGGCTTAAGTTGCTGACCTACCTCAGATCTGCTTGCTTTCTGGTTAGGGCTTGAATTTTTCAGTGGTAGGAAAGTGACAGTCACACATATAACCTGGGTTAGCATCCAGCTTTTTCATTCTGCTCTGGTAGTTGAGCTACCGAACGGTGAGTGACAGGAAGCAAACAAAGAAAAGGAGGAAAAAAACTCAAACCCCACGAAACATCTTAAAGAAAGCATGACATGAAGTGATAAGAAATGAAAAAAATATTAAATTCAGGCAAGAATAATAAAAGAAAATCCTAAAACAAATGGCAGGATTTGATTTTCTAGTGCTGGCTTTCAGCCAGGTAGCTGTCTGAAGAGTGAAACAAGTGAAGCAGATACAGCTAAGGTAAAGATAATGTGGCTATTCTTTCGAGGGGAAGATGAACTAGAAGGAAATCAAAAGATCCATCATTGAGGATGAGCGAGTTGTTTAACCCCTTCAACTCTCAAGCTGTGTGAAAGAGCTGCTTCCATTCTCCCTGGTGCTTCTGAAAGAAAATTAGTAATACCCTGAGAGCAGTTGTGAACAGGGGGAGGAGAAGACCTGAAGTTGGATCCCACCTCCTGTGGCACCCCTCTATCATTTATACTGAGGGATGTCCTCCTGGCACTGCTCTAGGTATAGCTCCTTTGCTCTTCTCAGGCTAATCAACAGGTCTTGTGAAACCATTTGAGGAGGGCAGATTAAGAAAAAGATCTCATCTCCCAGAACTCAAGTACTTTTCTTTTTCTTCCAGGAAGCCCCATAAAACAAAATATCTGCTGAACTGGATCCAAGCACTGCTCTCAGTTACATGGGTAAAACCAGAATCTGGCCCATTACAGGAGGAACCATTTCACAGGGGAAAGAAAATGCTTTTTCACTCACAGACTTTCAGGAGTAGCTTGTTTGGATTTTAGCACAAATGTTCCAAGTCAATGTTAATCTTAATTCCTTCTATCCTACAGGGATTTTTTTTTTCCCCCCTGGCCTGACTGGGAGCTGTATTTCTATCACTACACTTCTTGAAAGGCTTTAAAACACATTCCAAATTATATGGTCCTCCTGGATTTCTAAGGAAAAACCAATCCTAACATGATAACCAACAGTGAAACAACTTTTCTATGGCTGGGAGAATTATTTTCTTCTAATGCCTGGAAGATGTGGATTTCAATGGCGTTACTGTCAGCTGTCCACTGATAAGAGTAGACTGACTAAGAGGGAGCAGGAAGAGATGGATAAGGTAGTCTGCAGTCATAAACCCTTCCATGACATGTCAAAGAGAGAAGAATCATCGATCACTGAGCTCCCACAAACAGCCTTCTCGCAGCTGATTTTAGCTCTCGTTTTCTGGGTGGCTATCTAGAATTTTGATCCCAAATGAAGTCCTTTCCTGAAAGAGCCTTCTGCAATGGACTCTGCCTGTCGTTATTCTTCACAGGGATAAGAAGCCAAAAGAACTCATCTTGTTAAGCCTATATGAAATGAAAACTACTTAGATGCCTCTGAAACCACTTCACAGTGAAGATGAGTAAACATTGGTTTTTTTTAATGGCTACCACTGTATATTATTTCCCCCCTTATCTTAAAGCAGATTCTTGATATATTGGTGTATAAATAAAGGCAACCTATCAATTTCCCTTCCAGATTTCCAAGAAAAGTTACAAGCCAATTAGCTTTGTATCATGAGCTTTATTGGCAGCAGAAAGCCAGAATCGCAGGAACATTTGGTTCCCAGGAATTTGGATCTTGTAAGAGAGGGCCAGTGCCAACAATAACCAGAGAGTCTGCCAGTTGTTGTTCTTCACAGCTACAGCTGGCTGCCACCTCCAGCAGCACCGTGGGTTACAGATCAATACCTAATCAAGAGTCTCTCTGTGACAGGTATGGCACTGGTGGGACACGAGAGAAAAGAGATGACCACCATTCTGCTGTCCTCTAAGGACAGAAGTTAGAGATGAGTAAACTTCTAAAACCTGGAGGGGGTGCTGAATTTGAAGGCAGCCTTGCAGGGTCCCCCTGCTAGGTGATGTGATGCCTGTAATGCAGAGGTCATGGAAGTGTATTGTATTAATGTATTCATTAATCCTTCAGAAGCGGAATTGACTGCCTTTCAGTAATGACTCCTGCACAGTTTGCCTCCTTGGGATCCTTTCCCTCTCCCTTTAGTCTTATTTTCTTACAATAAAAGAGTGATATTTCTGAGACTGTCATAGTACCCGAAACACATCAGAGCATTATTGGTGCAATCATTGCATCCCAATATTCATCTCCTGCAGGCTCCTGGGATATAGAAAACGCTGCCTAGGAATCCTTATTTATGTCTTTAAAGCAGAAGGGGCAAGGTTGCAGCTAAGGTACAAGAAGTGACTTTTTCCTTCAGTGTTCCTCTAACTGCCTCAGCAGAGGAGCAGAAAAGAACATTAAAGACATACAAATGGCCTTGGTCTTGTTTAACTTTTTGGGTCATCCCTTGTAACATTGTTGGATTCAGGAGAGCATTCATCTTTGGTCCATGAGGCACCATGCAGCCTTGCACTGCCCAAGTGACTGATGGCTCTCCCCTGCGAAAAGGGGTAGCAACACTTCTCCAGTTCAGGGAGGTGTCGCAGGAAAGGTTGGTTAATGTACACAACAGAGTGCAAACACAGAAGTCTTTGTTTAAGCACTGAAGATCGTTAGTGTTTGTGGATATTGTAGTTCCAGGACACAGCACTGATCAGAAAGGAAGCATTTTTGTTTGTTTCCTCATTAATTTATTACTAGACACAGCTAAGACAACCCAGCCAAGCGGTATTTGAATTGTGCGGTTTGGTGCAGATTTTAGGAGGCCTTGCTTAGCACTGTTTCAAGTTGGGTTACTTCAGTGATTTTCAGGAAACCCATCTGCCTCCACAGCCTGGCTCCCTGGATCTCTCCTTGAGCAGCCAGGCCACCAGCATGGAGCAGCAAGCAGAAGAAGCTTGCCATTTCCCAAATGCAGTAATTGATTTAGCAGCAGTTTAAAACAATATTGAGCATTGTCAAGGATGTTCCTCTGTGGCACTAAATCAAGTTCCTCAGGATGGATTACATACTAACCACATACTACCTAAAAATCTCCAGGGCTGTTTATTGTTCTGCAATTTATGATAGCCTCGTTAGAGTACTGCATATCAGGCATCTCTGGAGTATGAGAAGAAACAGAGACAAACAGCATCCAAACTATATTGAACAATTCATTACCCTATATTGTCAGAACCTAAGCACAGCATGCAGATAACCCTTTTATGCACGCTGCCTTATTGAACAATAATCACTCTGTAATGTTCCAGATATTTAAATCATATTTATAATCACACATTTTAATGCAGCATCCCTCATAAAGTTCTCAAGGCGTTTTACAGGATGCATAAAGCACAGGAACCCACAAAATTTTAAAATGCAGATTCACCTACCACAGGCCCTGGAGGCAGGCTAATGAGGTAGATATACAAAACTCTAAGCTGACAGTTTAACTGTTTAAGTAGTGTATACAGTAATTCAAACACATTTTAAGATAGCCTTAGTTATAAACCTGTTCTTTAACTAAATATTTGGGCAAGGTTGTATAAGTGCTTATTTTCAGTTTATGGTTATGGTGAGAAACAGCAACATTTTTTTGGTTCCTTATTTAGAATCTTCTTCTTAAAAGCTTCCACGGATACCAAACTGAAAGGTAAACTACTGGGAGAGGTTTCCAGTGTGTTTGCTGGGCAGTGCTGTATATAACAGCACTTCTCCAAGGAGGACCAAAACCCTTGTCCTGCTCTGTGGGCCACAGGACCATGAGTTACATCCTCACAGCTGCAGCTCCACTAATGCTGTCCTGAGCTGGCTGGAGCACATCATCCTGTGCCTCAGTTTCCCACCATATTTAGACAGATTTAATGATGCTTCTGGTCCAAGCTTTTGATATCTGTGTGCATGGAACATCCCATATTCACAGTCATTGACGCTACTTAGTCAAGGCTCCCACTCATTCTTGTCTAAAAGAGCACTGAAGGATGCTGTCCTGAATTTGTGACCAGCATGACTGGCACTGCACTGAGTATATGAAATGTACACTCAAATTATCATCTTTTAGTGCTCCACAGCATAGAGGAGGACTTGGTTTGACCTGTGGTGTCTTAATTCTTGTTACAGAAGTGCTGCTCTTCCTAGCAGAGCAGGTAGTAGCTGGAGTAGGAGCAAATTAATTCTTCTCTTTTATTCACATTCCTTCTTGTAGGCTGCAGCTTCCAAAAAGCAAACTCAGGTTAATGAACTGTCAAGGAAGGTTTTCTGAGTAAGAATCGCTGTTTAAATTCTGCCTATAGAAAATTCTGGAGGTACTTGGAACTTTGGTATGTGTTGGGTTTTGTGTTGTTTCTTTTTTTTTCTTTTTCTTTTTTTTTCTTTTTCTTTTTTTTTTTTTTTAATTTTAACATATTTTGCTATGACCAGAAATAATTTTTAATATGTTGTAATGTGTAAAAAGTGTGGGAGGGCTGGGATATTTTTCGTGATGGCACTGCGTGCATGTGTCTGTATTCTCGTGGCATATTTGTGGCTTGGATTCAAACTATAGATCAGTTCTCATTTCTCTACTTCCAGACATTTCCCCTTTCTTTTACGTTAGCACTTTAAAAAAAAAAAAAAATTAAAAAAAAAGGATCAAATGGCAGAGAACTTTAAATAAAAATCCATGGTATTTGGATGTTTAAGGATCTCAAAAACAGTTCCCTGTAGTTTGATGGGAGATAATTAAGCAACTAAAATACACAGAAGGCAAAACTCTTATGGAAGAAGGAGAGCAGAGGAAAAATTGATGGGGGAAAAGGTGCTGGCTGATCAGCAGCATCCACAGCTATCAGCAAATCTGGAAGATTTGTGAGTCTTCATGGGTTTTTTTAATTTGTTTTGTTTTTAAAGAATATAATTCTATTTTTGCAGAGCATTTTTGTCCTGAGAGATGCCTAGGGAAGCTCTGTGAGCTATGGGATGTTTTTTTGGCTAACGTTTCAAAGAAGAACACCTTCCCCTGGCTATTTCTGCTGCTGGACAGTTGGTGTGGAAGGGAGCAGCCAAGGGCAGTGGGTAAGGAAGCCTGGGCAAAGCTTTTTTTTAGTTTATTATATGGTGCTGAGTCATGTGTGAAGTACAGTGGTACACAGTCTTATGCCACATCACCACATCTTTATCTTGAACTTCAGCATGTATCTTGTTTCTGCCTGTTGTAGCAGGAGAAAACAGGAGTCACTGCGGTGCACAGAATCTAGGCACACATACAGCTCCTTGCACTGGTTTCCTGCAAGCCCTGTCAAACCTGCTGGCTTGGGAGACATCATCTTTCAAAAGGGTAAACCCAACTCAGTCTGCTTTCAGCGGTGTCTTACCTCCCCAGGGAGCAGCAGTCCTGGCCCATAGGTCATCCTGGATGCCAAGCTCAGCAGAAGTCAGGATCCCCAGTCAGGTCCATAACCTGTACTCATGCCTCGGCCTTTTCCAAAGCAGGACTATAACCTATCACCCCTCCTTCATTTCAAACATTGTCTCAGAGAAACATTTTTGTCAACCTCACAAAACATCTGTATTCAAATACAGAAGAGAGAGGGAGAAAGGCAGCTGAGTGAGGGCTACCTTGGCTGGAGTCTACTGCTGGCACCTAAAGAGAAAGCTCATCCCTATGGGGCACGTCACCTCAGGACAGCCTGCACTTGCCCATGTGTTAGAGTCCCCTTAAGATGCAGGTAAATTATGTCATGTTTGAGACAGCAGAAAGGGCTGGAAAGACTGTTTCTAAGTTGACATGGAGGTACAGTCGGAACTAAAACACAGTCAATAAGTCACCAACAGGCACAAACTGCAGAGTGATTGTCCACGCTGTGCCGACGCTTCCTCATTTCTGGCTGAGGCAAAACAAAAATAAAATATTGCTATTTTGGTTGCAAACCTATATTGAGCTTTCTCTCCTACTTTTCTCCATGTTTTTGTTTTCTCTTTTCCTGTCTAGTCATAATTTTCAACCAAAAACAACATGTGAGAAGAAGGCTTAGCTAGTGGCTCGAGCACATGGTAGGTTGTAGAACTGCGAGCAGTCAGACACTGTCAGCCTTACCTAATGGAATAACAGATAGAGGGCAGGAATAATGGCTCCCTTGTCTGCTGCTCTATTAATAGAGGGACCATCAATATTGCAAAATGACTGGTAGCAAGAATATTTTAAGGATGGGGGTGAACCTCAGAAATAAATGAACTTTCACTGCTAGCAGGACTGCTACAGCACAAATTTAATGCTCTGAGAAATCGTTTGCTTGGTTACCAAGCAGAAATACCCTATCAAACCTTAGCTATTATTGTTATCTTTTATCATCATTCTGCCTTTTTTTGGTGGTTTTTTTTTTTTTTTTAATGTTTAGTCATTCTCTTTTCCCTTTAGCATCCATGTCCAAAAAAATACATAGAACTTTTGACCTAGGAATATATTTACACAACATCACAAAGCTTTTCCATGGCAACAGGCCTCGTCAAGCTGTCACAAACACCATAATGACAGATTTCCGAGCGGTTCCCAAATAAATATGATCCTAGCATGTAAATGGAGAAAAATGCTTTTTGCAAATGCCATGCAGTTCAAAGTGCCTGGGATCTGGGATCGTGTGCAGATAGGAGAACACTGCACCAGAAGCACTGATAGCAAACTCAGTATTCCGCTAAGGTTACCACTCATGCATTGCAAAGAGAAGGTGAATAGAGGCTATTTCTTGAGACTTTTTGTCACGAAACTAAACATGACCAATGTCAGTCAAGAGGACTTCTCAAAATGATTAAAGACCCCTTCTCAAGAGCTGAAGGACTGGACCCTGCCAAGTGAAGAAGGATTTAGAATGATAACTGCCAGTGGCTCAGCAGTGCATAGATCTTCAGCAGTCCCCAAAAAAGTCAAGGAACTCAGAACTGGGCACTCTTCTCTGAACATTTATCTGGAAGTCAGATTCTGCCTCTGAGATGTTTTCTGTTTCTTGCTGGATTCTACCGAAGTCAGCAGTACAGGGAGGAATAAGGACCTTGAGAAAATTTTTATTTAGAAATGGGCTGCAGCTATGAGAAGTGGGTTTAGGCTGTCTCACTCCTACATTTAAATAGAATGTCCTGCCAACACCTACCTGTCAACAAAGCACAGCAGCATCCCAAGTGAAGCCAGATTTTGGGTTATGTGTTATTTTAAATTGAAGATCACAACAGGGAAACTCTGATCATTTTTTTTTCACTTCCATCTGCCTTCTCAGAACATCCTTCAGTAGACTTACTTTGCTCTTTTCCTCCTCTTACTCAGTCTCAGCTTTATGCCCTCACTCATGCCGCTTCCTAACACATTAAACAGTCTCCATGACCTCATCTGTCAAACGTCCTTTAATTCACATCCAAAATTCTCTTACAACTCACCTCTTCCAGTAGGAAAGGTTTCTTCTTTTATCACTTACAATTCTCTCTTTCTTTTTTCTTCTCTTGTTTTCTCTCTGTATTTTTCTCCTTGCAGCAGACAAAGCTGGTAGTATCATCAGTAGCTAAAATTGCCTGACATTTACCATTGCAAGATTTTGGTTTTAGTTGCTTATAATTTTGCAGCTTTAAATTACTTGGACTGAATTTTTCCATGCCAGGTGTCTCAAGTAACATTTTTCTGGAAAGTTTCAGCTAGACTGGTTTAGACAGTTCTGAAAATGCAATTAAGGAAAAATGCCATGGCTTAGCCATTTGAAGGAATCCTTTCAGGCACTTAGTTCAGAAGCACTAGCAGCTCTGTGTTTTGGTGTAGAGGTTTCAAGGAGTCAGTGCATCCCTTGCTCTTTGCCCAGGGTCTGCCTCTGTCTGCACCTCTAGAAAAAAGCCATCCTGTGGCCCTCCCCCAGCAAACTCCAACTCATGCTTAATGGGGAATTTGTAGACTTTGGCAGCTGAATTCCCTAACACAGTAGGAGCTGGAGTGGAAAAAGTTAGGAAATTTCAGAATGAAGGTTGCTTTGGTAGTCTTAATTAGACCCCCACCTTGTGCGTAAGCCTTAGCATACTATGTTTAATTGCATGATCACATAGAGGGGTTTTTTTCCCCCCTACTGGACTCAGCCTCACGCAGGGCACAGGGTGGGCCTGTGCAGCCTGGGGTGAAGAAGGGCTCATTTGTTTGCTGGATCTGAAAAGCAACCACTCAGGAGGAGTAGGCACAGGAAAAGAGGAAAGAGGAAAAATCGCTGCTACTTTGCTTAGTTGAACACTTCCTGGAGGCTTGGATGTTGCCTCCAGCCCTGCCAAGAGAGGGAGGATTTTAAGAGGTATTTTTATGGAAATTAAGAGGCAGATTTATGGAAAATATTCAGTGCCTACTGTTCAGTGAACAAGCTAAGGATTTGAGAGAAATTGCGAGCAGATCGTGTATGTAAGAACAATACAGAAGTATACATGTGAAAGAGATCTGAACTCGAGCTGCAGAAACTTTGCATCTTGTGCTGCACAACTTCCAGCCTTCTTTTCAACTACAAAAATGTGTATCACACTGCTGAGCCTCCACAGCAAGTTAGCTCAGGACCTTCACTCCCTGCTAAGGCAAGTCAGGTAAGAGGTTGTGCTTCTGAATACCAGTTTTGCTGGTGGAGCAGATCACACATCCAATATACTCACAAAAATAATGATTCCAGGATCTGGACCTTGTCTAAGATAAACCGCCACAGCTGCTGTTGGGGGAAAGAATCATTGCAAGTGGCAGATCACTTTAGGATTTTAACATGGAATTATGCAGAGGTGGAGAAGGTATCAGGATGTCACAAAGACCAAAATGAAAGTCTCATTCTCATCTGTGCAAGTCCAGCTCTGGCAGTGGAAGGGGATGACAAGCTGGAGTGCAAATGGTATTGCACAGAGAGTGGGATGGAGCCTTTTTGTGTAAATGGGAAACTGTGCCAGGGACACACAGAAAAAGCTCATGGTGATAAAACCCTTGGGAAAACAAATGAGGAAGATGCTTGGCACTGTGGCAGTCTTATTAGACTACAAAGTTTTTCAAAGTTCTCATGAACCCCTGGACACGCTGCATGTAGATTAAAAGAAAACAACAGCTAGTAATGTTTGGTCAGAGCAAAAGCTGTATCTCAGTGGATACCAATTAGTTGCCAAAACCTACTGTGTATACATGACAAAGGCTAAAACAGCTCAGAAGGTTTCATTTCTGAAGCTGTTCTCTTTATAACATAATTTATTAGCCATATCCAGGTAGCACTTCCCTAAAGGTGAACCCAACATCACCACATTCAGAGGTGAGAGAGCAAAAAGGATAATTAACCACACAACTGTTTCCCACAATTATCATTCAAATCACTAATAAAGGATGTATGATTCTTAAAACACAGTCAAAACCTTTTATCCTGAAGTAATTTCTTTTCTTTTAGAGAAAAGTGATATAAAAAGCTTCTATGTGGGTCAGACTTGCATTGCATTGTAGTCAACTCCTCACTTCAGGAAGATGTGTGGTTTGCTATGCTCCTCAGTCACACTTCTGTGTACAGAGAGGTGGAAGAGCTCACTCTGAATTCAGCAAAGGTAAGTCCCCTTCAGAAAGGCAGAAATTTTAGGAAAATCTGAATATATTTCATAAATATTTCCCCTGCCTTTCTTTTCAGGAATTTATTAATTACAAAAGCAGTCTCGAAAAATTGCAAGTCATTGCAAGACTATTGACAAGGTCTTGCAATGACAGGACAAGGGGCAATGGGTTTAAACTGGCAGAGAGGAGGTTGAAACTGGATGTTAGGAGGAAGTTCTTTACAGTGAGGTTAGTGAGACACTGGCACAGGTTGCCCAGGGAGGTTGTGGCTGCTCCCTCCCTGGAGGTGTTCAAGGCCAGGTTGGAGGAGGCCTTGAGTGACCTGTACTAGTGGGAGGTGTCCCTGCCTATGGCAGGGGGTTGGAACTAGATAATCCTTGAGGTCCCTTCCAAACATACCATTCTATGATTCTATGAAGAATCCCCTGAAACTCCACCAGCAAATCAATGAAGAGTTGCACATCTCAGCTGTGGAACAGATATCCCCTACCAATGCTGGATGTTTGGAGAGGAATGAGTCTGTGTAAAGAAATTATTGCTGACCTTAACATCACCTTTTTTTGACCAGTGGTTTTGTCCATCTCTTATCCTTGTTTTCCTGAATCTCTCCTAAGAAATCTGAGGGCTTGGTGTAGGCTGAGCAATGGCTCCACAGTATTGCATAGAGCTTACAACTAGGTTAAACATATTGACCCACCCCTGCAACTTCAGCTAGCCTTGATGGATGCATCTACGAGGAAACACTTCATGCAACCTTCCAGCTCTTCTGTTTGGCTGAGTCTCCCCCCCAGCCACCAAATTGTTTACCCACGCAGTGTTTTGCATTTCTGGAGAACTTTTAATCAGCTGTGCTGAAATTCCTGGAATCTTTGTTCATTATCCTCATAAGCAGGGGACTAGGAAAATTATCAAGCATGCTTTACAGGTGACAAGGCTGAGCTGTGAGAAAATGAAAAGATTTGTGCAGAATTCTGCAGTGAATCACTTTTGGCCATGGTCTCAGGGACTTCTGATTTTCAGGACTTGACTGCTACATGATCATACACCACAACCTGTGCCTGTTCTTTGATCAGGATTGCTTCACAGGGAATTACCTCAGTTGATGCTTTCAAGAATATGCTCCATAGCACATATATACACCAAAGCTCACAGTACTATTCCTCTGGACCCTTCTGTCTGTCACATTGTGTTTGTTGTCACCAGTAGGATAGTGTCTAGGGGAGAGCAATGAGGCTACAGTGCTCGTGGAGGTTTGCATCCCTATCAGGGAGAAGTGAATGTGGCTCAGCTCATGTCTCTTCAATCGAGGTAGCTCAGGCACAGCCACTGCTTTACCTAAAGGGTGGAATATTTCTTTCTGCCTGACACAATCTTCATTTCAACAGATTTCAAGGCAGTAGAAGGCACATTTGTGCTGTGAGCTAGAAGTGCCAGGCTTTTCCTGGGTAGATGTTCTCGGAGAGATTTCTGCCATCCGGGCATCATTTCTGTCTCCTTATCTGGAACACAGAAGAGTCTGGAGATGCCACATTTCCATGAAGCAGAAGAAATAGGTTATTAAGCTCTTGCCTCACAGAAGTTGTGTAGGAGGGACTTTGACTTGAACAAATAAAGGCAAAGCACAAATAAGTGGAGATCTAAGTCACTTGATGACCTGCCCTCTAATACTTGAGCTTCAGCTCTAGGAAGCCCAGAATCAGTACACTCTTATACAGGGTTGAACAACCACCTTAAAATTCACCTATACAAGTCCTCAGACGTTCATGCAGAACCCTCTCAGAGGACTCAGAAATAGATTCTTTTCTGTAAGAACTATCCCCTGACCCCAGGCAGTGCTTTAAACACGAGTGTTTCTCCTCTTCATCTGTGGATATGTCTCCTGCATGCCCACAGAAAGGTGCAAATGCTGCACAAACTGTTGTTTTCCTTAGCAGAGTCAGCATTGTCAGTAAGATGGTGAAGGACACCACAAAACAGCAGTGGGTGATGCCATGCTGATGAACATGGCATTCCCTGTACCATAAACCAAGAGTCTCATCCATGTGTTTTGTACATTGTCCTTTTGCACATGTGCTCCTGAGGTCACATCCACCTGTGAGCTGCAGCCTTTGCCATAAACCAGGAGTCTCACCCATGTGTTTCATACATTGTCCTTTTGCACATGTGCTCCTGAGGTCACATCCACCTGTGAGCTGCAGCCTTTGCCCTGTCTCTGGCTTTTTGCCACACTCAGTAAATACCAATCAGTGCCATGTCTTCAGCAAAGCTTGACCAGGTGTGCCCACCTTTACTTTGCCCTGTCTGCCCAGCCCCACAGGGTGATCCTGGACCAAGCCCTGGGTGCAGCTATGGAGCACCTTCAGGTCTGCTTCCTCACCCCATCCATCTGTCTGTGCCCTCAGCAATGGCATCGATGAAGATGTTGAACAGCACTGGACCCAGCACTGATCCCTGGAGGACTCCACTGGTTACAGCTCTCCAGCTGTACCTGGCACCGTTGATCACCTCTCTTTGAGCTCTATCCTGTAACCAGTTCCTAATCCACCTCCCTGCCTGCTCTTCTATCCCACACTTCCTGAGCCTGCTCACCAGGATGTCATTGGAGACAGTGTCAAAGGCCTTGCTAAGGGCAAGGCAGACTACATCCTCTGTTCTCCCTGAATTTACCCATTGAGTTATGGCATCACAGAACGCTATCAGGTTAGTCAAGCCTGATTGCCCCTTGTTAAATCCGTGCTGACTACTCCTGATAACCTTCTTCTCTTCCCAGTGCCTTGAGATGCCCTCCAGAAGGAGCTGCTCCATCATTTTCTCAGGGATGGAGGTGAGGCTGACTGGTCAATAGTTCCCTGGAACCTCTTTCTTGACTTTTTTGAAGACTGCAGTGCCATTGGTTCTGCTCCAGCCCTCAGGCACTTCTGTCTGCCACCATTTGGCAAAAATGATGGAGATCATCAGAGATCCCTTCCAACTCCTAACATTCTATGAGTCTATGAGTAAAGCTACATCTGCAGGCTGTATTTTAAACCTGATCTGCCTTCCTAAGAAGCCAGCTCATACAGGTCTCCTTCCTGGCTCCTCAAATGGATGGAGCATCCTGCTTCCTGGACACTCCTGGAGAATCCTTGGAGGTTGACACTTTACTTGTCACCAGCCCTCTTAAAATTGCACCTCCCTCCTGCCCTAACAGACTCCTTCAGGGTGCAAACTCCCATGTGGGCACAAGCCCCCTGCCCAGGGCCCTCCATCAGCAGGGTTTGCCCAGGAGGTAGTGTGGAGAGGTGGGAGAGATCTCAGAGATGAGAAGTGGTGGATACAGCTGGGGCTTCTAATCTCTGGGAGGACTCTGCCACATAAAACAACCAAGCTGGAGGCTCCACACAGAAGAAACTCATATTTAATATCTGTGTGCTTTACTGGAGAATTCCTGTGTATTAATGCTCAATATATTGACATTTACTGTGAGAATTCATGCCTCATAAACATAGAATTGTTCTGTTTTCTCACTGTGTGCCAGTTTCCTATAAATATAGAAATTAGGTAGTTATCCCTAAAGCTATCTGATAGAATTCAAAAATAGATAAACAAAGAATACCAATGCAATTTGGTCATTAAAATTCAAAAAAACCCCAACCAAACAAAAAAATATATCTGCCCATTATCCTTTTGATGAAGCTGGCCTTTTGCCTCAAAACCACTACCAATTTCAGCTGGCAGATGAGGAACATTTTATGAATACTACCCAATGTTCACTGCACTGAACTGGAAATGCTAGTCAATAACAGCTCATTATCATTATCCAGATGAGAGGCAAATTAAGCATGGGAACACTGTGCTAACGTAAAATAAAAGTTGAAATGCAGAGCAGCAAAAGCAAGAAAAATGTGGGCTAAGATTCTCCACACAACAACCTAAGGACTGTTGTGACTGGATGGAATTTGTATGCATTTAAATGTGCTGGAGCACTTCTGCAGAGCTGTGTCTGGAGCACCAGATGTATTCCTAAGGAATTTATCTTCTCCAAAGAATGCTGATTATCAAAATAAAGATGTTTGCAAGGAAGATGGAAGAGTCAAGGCCCTGCCTAAAACTGGCCTTCCTCTGTAATTTGTATTCTCACTCCTTGAGCAGCCCATTTAAATTGCCTAAGTCCCCAAGACTTTATCAGCTCTCTCTGTCAGTTATTTCTGTCACTGACAGTTTTGTACCTTAATGACTCAGTAGACCTCAGCTCCATTATCAGCCAAGCTTTCAAAATTCTAACTCACAGAATCACAGAACTTTAGAGGTTGGAAGGGACCTCCAGAGATCATCCAGTCCAACCCCACTGCCACAGCAAGATCCCCTAGGGTAGTCTCATACAGCAATGCTTTCAGGCAGGTTTGGAAAGTCTCCAGAGAAGGAGACTCCACAACCTCTCCGGGCAGCCTGCTCCAGGGCTCTGTCATCCTCACCGTAAAGAAGTTTCTCCTCATGTTGAGGTGAAACCTTCTCTGTTCCTGTTTGCAACCATTGCTCCTTGGCTTATTGCTGTGCACCACCCAAAAGAGCTTGGCCCCAGTCACTGACACCCACCCCTCAGGTATTTGTACCCATTGATCAGGTCTCTTCTTAGCTTTCTCTTCTCCAGACCAAACAGCCCCAGGTTTCTCAGCCTCTCTTGTAGGGGAGATGCTCAAGTTCCCCACTCATCCTCATGGCTCTCTGCTGGACTCTCTCCAACAGGTCCCTGTCTCTCTTGAACAGCTCTGCAACATTTCAGGCAGGAGGAGAAGGAGCCAGTGGGCAGATGCTCAGAAATTAGCCCTTCTGTTGCTGTAGAGGGTTTGTGCTCCAGAGTTCCCTCTACAATGGTGTCCCTGCAGTAGAAAGCCAAATTTCAAAGTCCAGGTATCCAGCCTGAGCACACCAGAGAAGTCTGGACTTTGTGAACTGTTTCTCTCCATCATTTCAGAACTTTGCTTTTGGGTCAGACTGAACTGGGCTTTTAGAAAAGGAAACCTTTGAAATGGAGGCTGTGCCTCCTTCTGTGTGTTGAGTCAGAGCAGTAGCACTGGCACCTAAACCAAAGTCCTCGCTTTCCACTAGGTGCTAGATGTCAGTTTGGTTCACAGTGCTGCCAAACACCCTCGTGGGATGCCACAGGAAGGCAGCTATCTGAGATGACCCTTCCCAGGTGTGTACCATGAGTGTCAGAATGAAAACTGTGACTTCCAAGAAGTCAAAATCCTACAGATACAAGCAAATAAGCAGGCAATTGGAAGGCTCTGAGCCACATGCACGGGAGAGTCATCTGCCAAGGGGAGAAGACTGAAGCTCATCCGAAGGAAGAACATCCACCAGACACAGCATCGCTGCATGGATCTCACCATCAGCTGCTTCCATCTGCTCAGCTACTCCAATTGCACAACAGTACCTGCTGATGTCTATAGGTAGACTTGCTGGTGGTCAGAGCAAATCCACTCTTGAGGACAGCACACTGAATGTGACTATTGTCAGCTATGAAGGGGCTGGAGAAGGCAGAGAGTTCCAGTGCTGCCCTTGCTCAGTTATAATTTTGGTAGCTGTGTGCTATGTTGTAGAACCTCTCACCAATGAGTACAGACACTCTGCTTTGGACTGCAGGGGCCATGGAGAAAGTTTAACCTTTACAGTGCTGGGGCTGCTGGGGAAGTTGGTGTGAGCTACAGTTTAGTGAAGAGGGCAAAATGGGCCCAAAATACACAGGAAATATCTAATTTTCCCTGGCAACTGAATCATCACTGCCTTACAGAAATGAGTTGAAGATTTGACTGACATTAGGAAGCTCACAACAAAAATTAGAAATTACTTGGACCAAGTCTAAGGATCTTACACTGAAGAAAAATAATGAAATTGAAACAACTGAATTTAGACATGAGGCTGCATTTTACAGCAGTGTAAGTCACATGAGGTGACAGATGGAGGTACTTTAGGTAGAAAACCATCCAATTCTGGATAAGATAAAAACCTCTACCTTATTCTCAGTAACATCATTTCATAGATCCATAGATTTGTAGAGTGGTTTAGGTTGGAAGGGACCTTGAAGACCATCTAGTTCCAGCCCCCCTGCCATGGACAGGGACACCTTCCACTAGCCCAAGTTGCTCAGGGCCTCATCCAACCTGGCTTTGAACACCTCCAGGGAGGGGCATCCATGACCTCCTTGAGCAACCTGTGCCAGTGTCTCACCACCCTCACTGGAAAGAATTTCTTCCTGATTGTGCTGGTTTGAAGTTAATTGGAATATTTTAATGATAAAAAAAAGATGATAGGCTGTGAAAAGCAAACACTGGTGATGTCAGCTGCACTCACAGGCTTGCTGAGAGGTACCAAAGCAAGGTCACAAACACGGATAAGAGAGATTCTCTCTGTCAGGGTCACTGTGTCTGCTCCCTGGGGTTTTGCAGCTGTGTAACCCAACTCATCACTCTGCTTCTAACCCCCTTTCCCCATCTTCCAAACTCACCTTGCACCTAAGGCAGACCCTGGGGTAAGGCAGAGGGGTGGAAAGATGGTGGAAGGGTGGTTGGGTGCCCCTGCTGGGGACTCTGATTTCTGGGAGAGGAATTGTGCTTCTGTATTATCATTAAGTTGTATATTTCTGTAAACATTTGTGTGTATTGTGTAAATCTCTGCTTGTAAATTGTGCTAAGCTGTAAATAGAGCTTCAGTCCTTAACTTCCAGCTGCCTGAGTCTAGCCTGGGTGATTTTTATAGCATGGGGGGGCAGGTAACTCCCAAACCATCACACTAATCTCCAGTCTAAATCTGCCTTCCTCAAGCTTCAATCTATTCCTTCTCATCCTGTCACTACAAGCCCTTGTCAAAAGTCCCTTCCCAGTTTTCTTGTAAGCTCCCTTCAGGTACTGGAAGGCCGCTCTAAGGTCCTCCCAGAGTCTTCTCTTCCCCATGCTGAACACCCCCAACTCCCTCAGCCTATCCCCATAGCTGAAGTTCTCCAGTCTCCTGACCATCTTTGTAGCTCTCCTCTGGACCTGCTCCAGCAGCTCCATGGCCCTCTGACCATCTTTCCTGACCAGAGGTGTCTGGGCACCCCTGTGTTCCCATGTGTATCCAGGTACTTTATTGGCATACTTATTTTATTTCTGCCTGTGGAGTTCAGTGGAAGGACAGACATCCATCTCTCAGACCTGCTCACTCTGCTGTAGATAGAGCTGGTGGGGTTTCAGTGTGGATTTTGTTTCAAATTTGTTTTTCTTTTAAATAAAATAATCCAAAGATAAAGAAGTCAGTGGTAGCAAGTTCACTTAGGGCAGGAAAAGGAAGCGTTAATGTGGTTAGAAAACCTCCCCCAAACCAGATTAGACTATAGGGCAAATCTAAATAAAAAAGACAGTCAGTGTAAAAAAATGACAACACATCACTGTGGAAGATGGGAATCAATGCAGCTATTTTACATGACAGATTTTCTATTCAGACTAAATGTATTCTGTCTGGAGCATATTGTGTATTGCCCTGACATCCTTTTGCCTTTATTCACATACTGCGGGAATGCTATCTACAGCATATAGACTCCCATTGACAGCATTTTGCCTCTCCTCAAATCATAACATTGTCTATGCCGACATCCACTGACATTGTTTTGCCTGCATTCCCCACCACAGACTCACAGTGACATTGTTTGGCATTTCAGTGTGCTGCTTCTCAGCCCCATTTGGAGGGGGTTTGCACCAATTATTAAACATGGTCGGCAGGCTCTGGAGCGCCCTGAGGGATCACAAAGTGCTGCTTTCTCAGGTGTCTATAGGTTTCCTAGCTTTCTGTCAGCCAAGGAAGTGTGTCCCAGAGAAGGAGCTGCAGCTTCATCCTCTGGATGAAGAGTGTGGCCTCATCAGGTGCCCGATGCTCTGTCGAGTATTGCTTCAAGTGCTTGCTCCTGTAATTCCTCTGCTGTGGGAATCACCAAAGTGCAAGTGCTGGCCTGGGCATCTTCTGTAACGTTGCTCTCCTGTCTCTGGATGGGGAAGAGGAAATCAGTCACCAAATGAAAAGGGGTTTAGAAAGGTCTCTGCAGGTGGAGAACCTTTCTGGTTCTTACATGTTTCCCTGGGACAGAAAGGCAAACTGGCAGGGCTAGGGTCTGCAGCTTCCAGCACACTTCTCTGCCTGACTGGGCAAAAGCCACTGCTGCACAGTGCAGACTGCTCAAAGCAGCAGAGACCCCCCCCCCTATCCACTTACACCAGCATGGAATGAATTTCTGCTCTGAAATACAGAATCTTCCAGGTGCTCAAAAGAAAGTATTTTGCTAACTTGGGAGTACTAATTTGCTAACTCTGCTAAATTTGGGAGCACTTTAACAGTAGAGTTAAAGTGACCGTTGACATTTTTCTAGGCTGGGTGGAATTAATCATAGAATCACAGAATCACAGAATCATAGACTCATAGAATCATAGAATCACAGAACCACAGAACCACAGAATCATAGAATCATAGAAGCATAGAATCACAGAATCATAGAATCATAGAAGCNAATATAGAATTGTGCTTCTTTCTATTCAGTACATTTCAACTTTTCTTGGTACACCTAAACAAAAAAGGAAAAGTTGTGAGCACAGAGTTACAGCAGTGAACACACAGTCTCTGTTGGCATCTGCACAGCGAGATGCCATCTCTTCTCCCATCTGTACAGGCATGCCTGTCCATACAAATATATTTAATGTAGACCTGGTTTCACTCTGCAGGAGGTGTGCAAAACACCTAATGTAAAGCAGGGGTTCAGGTTAATACGGTAGCAGCTCACTCTGTCCTGACATTTCCAACGTCACGGCGATCTCCTGTGAAAGGATGAGTGTACATGGAGCGGCGTTGGGCATGTGGCTTTGGTGAATTTGATGCTGCATTGCCAGCTTTTGTAACCCTGTCTTGTCAGCACTTTTGGTATTTTATTATACAGATGAAATATTAGCCTGATTCAGATGTGTGCACCCGTGGGTTAAGGAAAAGCTCAGATTTTATTTTGAAAAGTCTTCCAGGGTTCAATAATGCATTCATTCCATCTGGTAAACAGAAAGCTGGCACTACTGCTTATTTTCTGGAAGGAAGGAAGCCATCCCAAGGTATAGAAACCATTCATCTGGTTTAGTCAAGGTGATTTCCATAGCAAGGCTGTTATCCCTGCAATGAAACTGTGATTACAGGGAGAGTAATTGTGTGTGTGCATGCCTGCACACCTTTCCATTGTTTCCAGCTAAAATTAATGAGGAAGTCCACAGTGACTACACCAAAATGTGCTGTGCCCCCTTGAAGAGCAGCATTAGTAACTCCTTCATATTTTAAATTACTGTGCTGCATGAAAGCTGTACCTGCCCATCGTTTGCTGAGCCAGAATGGTCTTCATTACGCTGCGGACAGTCTGCTCCCATGAAATGCAGCACAATCTGAGGCACTGGCAGCAGCAGCAGCAAAATAAAAGCTTGTCATGTACAATACCAAGGGCAAAATGGAAATGCTTGGGAAAGATGATCATCTATTGAAATATAGATATACTCCAGAGGGCAAATGTGCACTCAGCATATTGACAACAAACACATGACATCCGTTACTGAAACTCTCTCTGTCTTTAGACATCTCCTGGGCTGCAGCAAGA
>WBNM01041303.1:0-81062 GCA_013399055.1 Ramphastos sulfuratus
AGAGTAAAGTGGCAGAATCCCCTATCTATCTGCTGGCTTCTTTTGATGCAGCCCAGGATGCTCCTGGCCTTCTGGGCCACAAGTGCACATTGATGGAAGCCACTTGCTCACTTTAGGAGATCAGCAGCAGAAACCAGAGTATGAGTGTAAGTGGTTTCTCTCTGTGTAGCACATCAGTCAAGCAAAACACACACTGAATGACACAACAGGTAGAGATTGATCCTGCTGTAAGGAAGAGAGGAGCAGCAATGCCCTCTTGCGTTACAAGCGGAACTAACGAGAAATCCATTGCAATCCCTCCCCGTTTTCCTGCATCCTTCGTGTGCAAAGAGCAGAATCAATTCATTTCTAGAAGCACATCACAGGAACAGGCTCCAGAGCACCTTGCAAGAATACAAATTGCTGCAAAGGGGAACACTCCTAAAATGCTCAAAGAAACCCTTTTATTGTCAAAACTCACAATCCATCCCAAATTAGCTAACTCATTCTGCTCCATTTATCCACAGCAATTAAATGCAAATACTAAACAACAGCCCCTGCTGCTTCCTCTTTGATTTCTGTACTCATCTATTCAAGTGCAGAGTTTAAAAATCCTATTTTCAAGAAGAAAACAGTTTTAAAATGACTGTGACAAATTAATTTCGGATGTCCTCTGTTATTGTTCAAATGCAAACTGAAATGTCAGCTCTGAAAAGTGCTGAGCTTCAGAGAAGCTATAAGTAGATTCAGACTTGGAAACAACAATGTGACCATGTCTCATAGCCAGCAAATGAAATTGAGAGTGCAGCATCTAAAAATGAGAATCCAAAGCACATTTGAAATCTGAAGGTGACAGAACAGGTTTCAAGGCAGCACTGGAACGCCATTTCCCATGGCAAGCTGGACATCTGACCTCATTTCACCAGTGAAACCTACCCTTGTGATTCCAACACAAGAGCACTCAGAACTTTGTTTCCTCTCCTCTCTCCAGGTGAATTTCCCTAGTTTGGCACTTAACATTCAGTTTCTGTTTCAGAGCTCACCTCTCAACCAGCCCCTTTTAACCAGCTCCCCAATAGCCCTTGGGGATTTCTCTTGAGCTTAAACATCAGATTCACATGCTTTTGCAAGCCTTTATTCAAACACCTGGACAAGAACTAGCCAGAGAGATACAGCCTTTTACTTCCATCAGTTCTAGAACAGTCAGCCACCATGGTTAATTCTTCTGTCAGTACAGCACCAGTAACACAAATTCTCTGGCTAAGATCAAAGTGTACATCAGAGAGCTTCCATGAAGATGCATGAAAAGGTGGACAGAAGAGGTTTTAACAGCAGTAGAATTTCAGGAGGCAGCAATTCCTGTGTAAATGATGTCCATGCCACACCAACTGATTGACATCAACATCACTGACCAAGATAATTATCCAATGCATTACCAAAAAAAAACAACAGCAAAACCCATCCAAAACTACGAAGCAACAACAACTCAGCCACGTGGGACTTGTAACAAAGAGTAGCAGCTTACCAGTCTTGGTAAGTGGTGATAGCAATACTCGGAGGTGTCAGCAGCGGCAGAGTTGTTGGTCTGCAGACAACGTCCCTGTCTGGTGTCCTGGCTTTTTCTGTTTGTCTTTGGGACAGTGGTGGTAACTGCAGATTACCAGAACAACACCTCCTTCCTCTCCAGAGGTCTATGCCCAGGGCATGGCTGGAGGTACTGTAGGACTTGCTCAGTCCACACTCCAGGTAATCCAGAGGATTCTGCAAAGACAGGAAAGGTCACTGAGGGTCTGCATATCCATGAGGATAAACCACATTCGACTGCTTCCTACAGCCACGGCCACTCACAAAAGGTAAGTGTGTGCTGAAACCCTGACAGTCTGCCTGAGCTGCATTGGCCTTTTATCAAGTTACAAATGAATCCCAGCATGGTAGGGGCTGAAAGGGATCTCTGGAGATCATCCAGTCCAGCATCAGCAGCTTGCCCAGGATCACAATGGTCAGGTAGCTTTGGAAGCTCTCCAGACAAGAAGACTCCACAACCTCTCTGGGCAGCCTGCTCCAGGGCTCCAGCACCCTCACAACAAACAAGTTTTTCCTCCTGTTCAGGTGGAACCTCCTGGGTTCCAGTTAGTGCCCATTGTCCCTTGTTCTGTCACTGGGCTCCACTGAGAAGAGTCTGGCCCCACCCTTCTGCCCCTCACCCTTTAGCTTTTGAGATAGTCCCTGCTACCTACCAGCAGTACACTGACCAATGACCAGTAAAGCTCTGTATCACTCCCGTAAACTTCTCATGGTGGAAGGGTTGGTTTGGTTGGTTTTAAGTGCACAGTTTATTTTTTAATTCTTACATACCTAGCAAAAAACTCTAAGGAAAACAGCGAGTAACCAAAGCAAAACCAGCTGATACTTACAAAATAAGGCAAAAGTAGCTTTTTTAATCTGCTTTTCATAAGGTGCTGGGGAAATTCATACAATGGTTTGGGTTGTAAGGGACCTTAGAGATCATCCAGTTTCAAACCCCTCTAGTCCAGGTTGCTCAAGGCCCTATCCAACCTGGCTTCTAACACTTCCAGGCTTGAATCCTCCACAACCTCTCCCGGCAACCTGCTCTAGTGCCTCACTACTCTCATGGGAAAGAATTTCTTCCTAATGTCTCATCTAAATTCGGTTTCTTCCAGTTTGAAGCCATCACTCCTCATCTTGTTACTCCATGCCTTCATCCAAAGTCCCTTTGCAGCAATCCTGTACTCCCTTTGAATCCTGGAAGGTTGAAAGTGTGCCTAAAAATAAATAAATAAACAATAATAAATAGGTGGTGCCTTTAGAAGAAACTTACCTCATCTGCAGTTACTGTCATGACACTTCTGCTTTTCTTCATTATCAAGATTCAAGTGCAACTCCTTATTAAAAAAAACTCTTGTTAAATCCAACTTCTTCAGAGAGGGAACCTGAAAGAAAAAAAAGAAAACAAACTATTTTTTACTGATAAACTGGTTTGAATGATAAACTGCAGAGCTAACATCATAGCTGACTGGTAACTTACTGCCCATTTCATCCACACTTGGCTGGTTATGGTGGCCAAGTGTCACTCTCCCTTAGTAAAAGGACAATCCAATATTCAGTAAAATCATGTTAGAAGTAACTAGCATTAACAAGAGAGTCCTGAGGCATGTCTAGTGACATAGGATCAAAGCCAACATGTTCTGCCTGCAGAGAATTTCCCTTCAAACAATTTCCCTTTTCTTCAGAAGTCCAGCACAGGAGGTCTCCAAGAACAGCTTGAGTTGGCTCTCAGAGGAGAACAGAATTAGGTTTCTAAGTTACTCTAAGATTTAATTCTAACTCTCTTAACATCTATTTGTTGTTACTGCCTCTGGCACCACTTCAGCCACAAAATTACAGCCTTCTGTAGAGGTGGACACTGGAGCCACTTTGAACTACACCAAAGTGCTTGAGAACAAACACCTTTGGATCATTCCCAGCCCTTTCTTGATGTGTATTTAGTGCTCGCAAGAAGCTACTTTCATGATTATAGAGACCACTGATGGTTGTGTGGTTTGTCCTTCCCCAAAGAGCAGGCAGAGCTGGAGTGCCACTTTCTTATGGTGCTCAAAGATATGGTGTAATAGTAGCTCTGGTAGAATTAGGTGATGGCTGGACTTGATGATCCTGAAGGTCTTTCCCAAGTACAGTGACTGTGTCCCGTTTGGAAAGGCCACTTGTGAGGCAGAGGAGTGCTGAAGGGGCAGTGTTCACGAACTTCAGTGCTGAAGCCACCACACAAAGCTGCGCAATGGTTTCAACCTTAATGATGTTAGACTCTAAGATAGCAAGGACTTGGAACTGTGCTTGGATCAGCAGCTCATGCAGGCCCAGGTCAGGAGAGCAACAAGCAATTTGGATGGCCTGCAAAAAGGGCTGGAGGATCCTGGCCACTGCCCAGCCAGAGGGCATCTCACCCTCCTCCCTGTGACTGCCAGCGGCTGGGGTCCCAGACAGCAGGCAGCCTCAACTTCAATTGTGAAGTTCCAAGCCCCAGCAGCAGGTCCTGAAGGGCCATCTTAGACAGCAACTGCTGGTCATACAAACCTGTGCTCTGGCTCCCACTGCACAAAGAATTTGGACTCTTCACACTGAAGCGTGGCAGCCCAGTCTGGCCTACGGCCACCACACAACTGCGCCACCACAGAATCACTTTGGATTGTGAAAGACCTCAAGATCATTGAGTCCAACTATTAACCCAGCACTGCCAGGCCACCACTAGATCGTGTCCCTCAGCACCACATCCACACAGTCCTGAAACTCCTCCAGGGTGGGGACTCCACCGTGGCCCCGGGCAGCCTGGGCCAGGCCTTGATAACCCTTTGGGACAAGAAACTATTCCTCATATCCAACCTAACCTCCCCTGGAGCACCATGAGGCCTCTTCCTCCTTTTCTCTTCTGTTCCCTGGGAGAAGAGACCAACCTCCACCTTCCTCTAACCTCCTTTCAGGGAGCTGCAGAGACCCAGAAGGTCTCCTCTCAGGCTCCTCTTCTCCAGACTGCACACCCCCAGCTCCCTCAGCTGCTCCTCCCCAGCCCTGTTCTCCAGATCCTTCCCCAGCTCTGCCACTCTTCTCTGAACCTGCTCCAGCACCCGTGAGGGCTCAGATTCAGCTTCATGTCATCGTGCCAGTGTTAAACTCTCTTTAGCTTGCACCTCTACCTTTCTAAATCAAAAAAGCTTCAAGCTAAATGCCCTGCAGCAGCTCTCAAGCATGGCAACTGCACACACACTGATGTCTGAACACAGAGGCCAAAGAACATGACAGTCTCCAGGGGTCGGCTGCTCATCTACTCTTCCATGCACAAGGTCTGCTGGTCACTCTGGGGGAGAAAGAAAGGAGAGGAAGGGAAGGGAACAAAAGGAACTCCAAAGGAGGGACAGACACACAGCTCCAGCTGCAGCAGAGGCACTTGCAGTTGTTCTCCTTTCCCTGGCTGTCCTGGTGCTGAGCCACAGGCTGCCCGGGGCAGGAGGACAGGAAAGGTATTTCACCCCCAAGGTACAGTCGATACCCTCGCACAGAACTGGAGACTGAATACCAACGCTACTTACATCTGCACACAGCAACACAATGTCCTCGGGGACAAGGGACATGTATGCAAATCGTGACCAGCCCTCCAGCTGGGCCTGTGGGGCCAAAGCCTCCCACAGCCTCTGGCACTCAGCCTCGTCAAGGCCCGAAGGAAGCAGCTGAGCTGCCCCACCAAAGGCAGGCCTGCGGGCCCCAGGCACCCCCCAGGCTGGCCACGACAGGCCCTCACCAGGCCCAAAGCCTCCCTGCCCCCCCAGCCAAAACTCAGTAGCAAGAAGTTCTGTTGGTAGCCAAGGCACAAAGCAGAGAGAGCCTCAGGAGCGGAGAGAGAGTGCCTGAGAACTGCCTACCAACTGCCCTTACAGAGGGAGGTACAGGAAGGGAAAACTGAGGCACAGTTTACACTATCCTGTCTGCACTCTAAGGCTTTCTGGAGCACTCCCATTCATCTGTCCTAAACCCACGCCACTGGGGTTCACACATGCAACACAGACACATCCCTTCACACAATCACAGAACCATAGAAGCAGCCAGGTTGGCAGAGAGCTCCGAGCTCACCCAGCCCAACACAGCACCCAGCCCTACCCAACCAACCAGACCATGGCACTAAGTGCCCCAGCCAGGCTTTGCTTNCATCACCAGCCAGAGCCTTCAGAGCACTCAGATCCATGCCAGACACAACTCACTGTCATCCCACCACAAGTGCCAGCACTTCATATGAACTCCTATATGAAGCAGCACAGGAGAAAAAGCTGAAGCTTTTCTCCTAAAGCACCTGAACAGCTTTCCCCCAGAGAAAAACGAAGGGGAGACCTTCTCCCTCTCTTCAGTTCCCTGAACGGAGGTTCTGTTGAGGTAGGAGTCACAGAATCACAGAACTTTAGGAATTGGAAGGGACCTCTAGAGATGATAGAGTCCAACCTCTCTGCCAAGGCAGGATCACCTAGAGCAGGCTGCACAGAAAACATTCAGGTGGGTTTTGAAAGTCTCCAGAGAAAGAGACTTCACTTCTCTGGGCAGCCAGTTCCACAGATCTGTTGGTCTCTTCCCACAAAGAAAAAGGGAACAAGGAAAAAGCCTCAAGTTGCACTGAGAGAAGTTCAGGTTGGACATCAGGAACAATTTCTTCCCCCAAAGCCCTAGAACAGGCTGCTCAGGGCAGAAAACTCTGGGAGGGTTTCAAAGCCACGGTACTGAAGGGCATAGTTTAGTGGTGACCTGGCAGTGCTGGGCTAATGGTTGGACTTGATGATCTTAAAGTCTCTTTCAACCTAAACAATTCAATGATTCTCCGATTACAGGCATGGAAGTGCTATTAAAAACCTGACACTGGCAGCAGAGTTGTGTGGCAATCTCCCTTCTCTGCAATCCTTCTCTATATTACAGTGAGATGAGATGAGATGAGCAGGCTCAATACAAGTCATTACCCTGTGGCCAGCAGAAAAGTCAAACTGCAGAGTCAGGAAAAAAACCTCTAGATTAACAGTTGTATTGGTCCTCAACATCAGGGAGAAACCAAAAAGCTCTGTTATAAAAAGAATTCCAAAGTGCCAGTAGACCACAAATTAGATGGTCCTGCCCCAGATATCAGGGAGGTAGAGAAGAACATGACAGGGAAATGTGTGCACAGAGTGGGAATATGGCATGGTCAAAATAAACACATTCCCCTGGAACAGGCACAGAATTGTTTGGGCTGCAAAAGACCTCCAAGATCAGCAAGTCTACCACGGCCATCACATCATGTCCCCAAGTGCCATGTCTACGCTTGAACCCCTCCAAAGATGGTGACTCCACCACCTCCCTGGGAAGCCTGTTCCAGTGCTGGGCCACTCCTGCAGGAAAGAAATTGTTCCTAGTATCCAACTTAAACCTCTCATGGCAAACTTTCAGGCCATTTCCTCTTGTTACATCTATTGCCTAGGGAGAAAAGACCAACCCCCACTTCACGACGACCTCTTTGCAGGGAGTTGTAGAGAGCAATGAGGTCTCCCTTCAGCCCCTTCCTCTCCAGAAAATATGTAGACAAACTTCATAGAAAGAACAAAAGCAGGAGGTAGTCGCAGACGTAGCAGAACTAAGCAGATCTGTGTTTAATCAAGCACAAGTGTGAGACATTGAGTGTCCAGCTGTGCAGGCTTTGAGATGCTCAACACAAACAGGCTAACACTGTGGCATGTCCCACTGCATCTACCTCCCCTTGGCTCACAAACCAACATAGTAAGTAAGTAAATAAACACATATATGTGTTCAGGAAAACATCTTTGGAGGAAAAAAAAAAAAGGAAGAAAGAATGGAAGTCTTGAAGCGTCTCCTAAAGGCTGCTGGAGCATCAGTGTGGAGAAAAGGAAGCTGAGGGAGACCTCACTGCTCTACAACTCCCTGAAAGGGTCCAAAGTGAGGTCTTTTCTCCCTTGTTTGAGGTGACAGAACAAGAGGAAATGGCCTCAAGTTGCATCAGGGGACATTTAGGTTGGATATTGGGAACCATTTCTTGACTGAAAGAGTGCTCAAGCACTGGAACAGGCTGCTCAGGGCACCAGTGAAGTCACCACCCCCGGAGATGCTCAAGAAACACAGGGACGTGACGCTGCCATGGCCATTAAACCATGGCCCAAAGTGTTAGATTAACAGCTGAACTCGATCCTGGATCTATTTTCCAACCCAAACAATCCGATTGGGACCTACACCAGGAGACAAGACACAGAGAGATGGACTACTGACTAACAGAATGTTTCTGTGGAAGCATGAGTCCTCTTCCACCACAATTTCCTTTCCTTTATAAATATTTCTCCATTTCTCAAAGTCAATTTAACCAGAATAGGAATAATTATCCAAATCTCACATATTTTGCTCACTGTGCATTGCAGAGCCTACCAGGGAAATGTAAGACTTTGTTAGTCATGACTAAACTACTGTTAAAGTCTGAGTCATCATCTTCCTCTCTCTTTACATAAAAGATCTGACACCTGGGAACATCTAGGGGGAAAAAAACAACACACCAAAACCACCCCAAAAAGGCTCAGCGGAGAATTTTCCCCGTGCACATTTTCCCAGTCACACAATTTTTCATTACAAGCAAAGAGTTTCTCTCCACTACCCAAATTCCCCCTCAAGAAGCCATTTCCCAGTGGAGCAGTCAAGCGTGGGCACCAAGAAACACCTGGCAGCACCACAGCTCTCGCTCTGGTATTGGCCACCAAGCACAGAACTCTGCCGACACTGTGCTGGGGCACACGCCAGGCTGCCTGAAGGTACCTGAGGAAGGGTATGAGGCTCTTCATCATGCCAAACTGACTCAGTCCTTCCACCCAAAGGTTTCTGTGTTCAGTGAGCATGTTTTACAAAAGTGACAGTAAATACCCAGGAAATCTCAACGTGATAGAGCTGCATGAGATGGACTTGATGCTGAGGGGTCTGGAGCAGCTCTGCGAGGAGCAAAGGCTGAGAGCCCTGGGGCTGAGAGCCTGCAGAAGAGCAGCCCCAGAGGGGAGCTGAGCAATGCTCAGCAAGAGATAAAGGAACTTTGGAGGGCAAGAGGATGAGGCCAGACTCTTCTCAGTGATGCCCAGTGATAGGACAAGGGGCAATGGGCGCAAAGTGGAACCCAGGAGGTTCCACCTGAACAGGAGGAGAAACTTCTTTGCTGTGAGGGTGCTGAAGCCCTGGAGCAGGCTGCCCAAAGAGGCTGTGGAGTCTCCTCTGGAGAGCTTCCAAGCCCAGCTGGGCATTGTGCTGCTGGGCAAGCTGCTGTGGGTGCTCCTGCTTTAGCAGGGGGTTGGACTGGACAATCTCCAGAGGGGTCTTCTAACTGCCCCCATGCTGAGATTCTGTCAGAACTCAGCAGGTTCCAAAGTGGTGACTGACAGCAGCGAGGACAGGACTACACGGCCACGTGTGACAACGCCTGCTTGTCCTACACAAGGTTTAAAAATAGCTGCTCCACTCACACGGTGTGAAATTCACTATTTAAAGCAATTCCTAAAATGCAGCTCAACACGCAGGCTCTGGCGTGACTTGGAAAACAAGACAGACAGCTCACCCCAGCGCTGCTTTCCCAGACAGTTTGGCTTCTTCAGGGGCAGCTTTAAAGCCACAGGGGAACAAGCAGATCGATGCTCTCACACCTCCCCCTCCAGAGATGCTCCCCTCCCCGGGGAAGCACGGACAGGGCAGGGCCAGAAGGATTACATTTTGCTGCTGCTGCGGTGCTAGTTCTTTGGATTAACGAAAGGGTTTGGCAAGCAGAGCTGTTTATCTTTCATACTCTAAATCCATTGCCTCCCACTTTGCAAGACACACAAAGACTGCCAGAGTGAAAAACAAACCAAAACTCACTGAGACTCAGAACGTCAGAGAATCCCACAGCCACAGAACCAGAAACAGTGGGAAAAGACTTGAAAGACTGAGTCCAAGCATTAACCCAGGACTGCCAAGTCACCACTAAACCATGGCTCCCAGCAACAAATCTTATAGAATCATAGAATGGTAAGGTTGGAAGGGACCTCAAAGATCACCTAGTTCCAACCCCCTGCCATAGGCAGGGACACCTCCCACTAGTACAGGTNGGACAGGCTCTGACAACTCTGAAGGGGAAGAAATTGTTCGTGTCAAACCTAAACCTGCCCTGATGCAACTTGAGGCCATTTCCTCTTGTCCTCTCACTTGCTCCTTGGGAGAAGGGACCAACTCCCACCTGACTCCAACTTCCTTTCAGGGAGCTGTAGAGAATCAGGTCTCCCCTCGGCCTCCTCTTCCCCAGGCACTCCAGGGAACCCCAGTGCCCTTCACCAGCTTCACTGCCCTTCTCCGGACATGCTCCAGCACCTCAATACCCTTCTTGGAGTGAATAGCACAAAACTGAACCTGGGATTCGAGGTGTGGCCTCACCAGTACCAGGTACAGGAGGACTCTGTCCTGGTCCTGCTGGCCACACTACTGCTGATCCAAGCTAGGATGCCGGTGGCCTTCTTGGCCACCTGAGCACACTGCTGGCTCATCTTCAGCCACCTGTCAACCAGCACCCCAGGTCCTTTTCTGCTGGGCAGTTTCCAGGCACTCTGCTCCAAGCTTGGAGCATTCATGGGGTTATTGTGACCCAGGTGCAGGATCTGACACTTGGCCTTGTTTGGCCTGTCCATCTCTCTCTGTAGAGTCTTCCTATCTTCCAGCAGATGAACACACTCACCTCATTTGGTATCACCTGCAAACCTACCCAGTATGCCTCAATGCCCTCTTCTAGATCACTGACAAAGAGATTAAGGAGAAGAGCTCCAACACTGAGCCCCGAGCAATGCAACACAGCCTGTTGCAGTACCATTCCTTCCCAGCTGCCAGCAGCACTGCCAGTGCCATGACACAAGTTACTGGGACAATACTTACCCTAGAAACAAAATGCTGATCCTTACAGGTTCAGCAAAACCCGAGGATGAACAGAGATAAAAAAGAAAAACTGCATGGTGAATTCAGAGAGAGGTTTTAGTGAGGAAAGGGTTGGGATGAAGGAGATTTATCTGATCACACAGGGAGTTACGGCACTTGTGAGCTGGGATTCAAACAACTCCACGCTCCTCAAACTCATCAAAACTTCACAGGGTGAAGTACACCCTCAGACAGGGTGAGAGTCACCCACAAAAAGGTGCTAATCTCAGGTCTGCCTCTCCCAGACAGAACACATGGGCTCTGACTCCAGGCTAGGAAAGCAAACATAAGCTCCTCCAAGAAAAAGAAACCCCACATGGATTTCACATTGCTGAAAGGCAAGTTGGGGATAAATAGCAATTTGAACCTGAACTGTGATGGGTTTGTACTTTACCTGAAACAAAACCAGCAAGCTCAAGATAGGAGAGCAGCACTTTGCCCTCAGATGGCAAAGAAGATCACAACCTGCTCACAGAAAAGCAAATGGAGGTCACAGCCAAATGCTTGCCCAGCATGGCAGCAGCGACACAGGTTAATGGAGCCTTCCACCTACAGCAGGAACAAGTGTGCAAGAGGCTTACAGGCTGGACACAGAACACACAAAACTTCAAAGAAATGCCTGACAAAACTTGCTGCAGAGATTAGATTGCCTTGAAAACTCAGCTTCAGGAATGTTCCCATTTCATTTGTGCACCACACACACATCACAAGGCACAGCAGAACTGAGACACTGCAGCAGGTTGCCCAGGGAAATTATGGATGCCCCCTCCCTGGTGGAGGTGTTGAAGGCCAAGCTGGATGAGGCCTTGAGTAACCCGGTCCACTGGTGGGTGTCCTGCCCACAGTGGGGGCTGGAACTAGATGATCTCTAAAGTTTCTTCCAACCCAAACTGTGCTAGGATTCTCTGACTGTGCCTTTTCCCCTCCCACCAATTCAGGCACCAAGTTGTTATTCCAGTGGTGAGCCCTAAGCTTTTATCTCTGTGACTCCTTACTACTTGGACACAATCTCTCAGCAATACATACAGAAGGCTTCCTCGAATGGCTCTTTTCAGTTCTTTAGAGAGTTAAAAGTGGGATTTTCAATGACCTGTGCCACTTTCTTGGGAACAGAATCTCATCACAGAATCATACAGCAGTTTGGGTTGGGAGAGAACCTTAAAGATCATCTAGTTCCAACCCCCCACGCTGTGGGCAGGGACACTTTCCACTGGGTCTGCACAGCTTATGGCAGCTCCAAGATACTTCTTCTCTTTTCTCAGAAAACTCAATCTATTAGGATTTTCATAAATCTCTAAGAAGACTTCATTGCACAACACAGGCTAGACACTGTCAGGGGCATCTATTAGTGAGGGTGGTGAGACACTGCCCAGGCAGGCTGTGGGTGCCCCCTCCCCAGAGGTGTTCAAGGCCAGGCTGGATGAGGCCTTGAGCAAACTGGGCTAGTAGGAGGTATCCCTGGAACTAAGGTGTTCAAGGTCCCTTCCAACCAAAACCATTTCACGATTCTATGATTACCCTGTGAAAACTGAACAGAAGGATCTGCCCCAGGAGGTCCAACTGGCTTTATTTCTGATTACCCCAGCTCTCACATAAACTCAGTTTGCTGTGGAAGTGCTAAAATCTACTGATCTCACCCAGCTAGAGAAGGCATTACTCCAGTTTGTTCTCTTCCAAGGCTGCTGAAAGCCTTCTCCTAACTGCCAGCCTGTGAGTTACTACAAACCAAGCCTATCTATAAGTTTCTGCATGACCTTTAGGTAACCCTGCCTTGGCCAGGGGGTTGCACTCAATGATCTCCAGAGGTCCCTTCCAACCCCTACCATTCTGTGATTGCATTTGGCTGTGTTTGAAGCTATCAGGTATCTGTGTGATGCAATACATTTGCAAATTTATCTACAATTTAAATGAAACCAATTCTTTTGTTATAATGACGGAATGCTACACACAGGATGCTCCTTGTAGATACCTGAGAAAGTTTGGTCATAGTTGTGCAGGGGCCAAAACACCCCACTCTAAAAGCCCTCCCCTTCCCCTGTTACCACTGGGTAAATTATCCTCATCAAAGCAGCGTCTTAACTTCCATTAAGAGGTTTCTTACTGAGTTATCACCAAGGTTAAGAGGATTGCAAAGCCTCATCTTTTCTCTGGCAACCTAATAATTAAAGATGAGAATAATCAGATCTGTCTACTCCAGAAATGCCAGTGACCCTTCCACTCCCAGCAGAGGAGCAATGTACTTGGCATTGCTCTTCACTGCCTCCATTTAACCACAAAGAAGCTTCTCCTCCTGTAGAGGAACCTCCTGGGTTCCACTTTGTGCCCACTGCCCACTTTGTGCCTTGGCCTGTCACTGGGCACCACTGAGAAGAGTCTGGCCCCATCCTCTTGCCCCCCAGAGGTCCTTTAGCTCTTGCTGAGCACTGCTCAGATCCCCTCTGGGGCTGCTCTTCTACAGGCTCTCAGCCTTTGCTCCTCACAGAGGTGCTCCAGGTCCTTCAGCATCTTTGCAGCCTCCCCTGGACTCTCTCCAGTAGTTCCCTGTCTCTCTTGAGCTGGGGAGCCCAGAACTGTACCCAGAACTCCAGACATGACCTCACCAGAGCAAAACCTTGCTCAACCTGCTGGTGACACTCTTCATGCACTCCAGGAGACCACTGGGCACACTGCTGGCTCATGAGGATCTTGTCCACCAGCACTCCCAGACCCCTACCCGTGGAGCTGCTTTCCAGCAGGTCACCCCTCACCTGTGCTGCTGCAGAGGGGGTTGAGCTAGAGATAGAGTTGTGGCTGCTGAGCTCAGCCCCTGCTCAGGGCCAGCACTGTCTGCAGCTCAAGGTGGATGTCTGCAGCCAGGGGCTGCTGCCAGCACTGAGAAGGTGATGGGCAGAGGCACTGCCTGGGCTGGGCTGCAGAAAGCCTCTGCCTTGGACTGGCTCCTACCCACACCAAGGGCACTGCCACAGCTTGTGTCCCATGCTGGGGGGCAGGAAGGCAGAGGTGGCACCTGCTGGGAGGAGCAGCCAGGACAGGTGACCCTCAACTGCCCAGCAAGGGAGTGCAGCCCATGGATGGCATTTGCAGGAGAGAGCTGAGGGAGCACCAGGGTTGAGCCTCTTCTTCCCTGGCCAACATCCCAGGAGGGCTCTGTCCCTTCTGCCTTTCATCTCAACTCCTATGCTCATGAATCCAGCTCCAGAATCCAGCTCCTGAATTCAGTTCCCATCTACTGCTGAGTCCAGGCTGTGACTTGCCCAGTGTCTGCTCCCATCACCAGTAGTGCCCATGGTGCCACCACTGCCATCAGGGGTTGGGCTCCATATTGGTTTGTATGGCATTGTTATTCTTACCAGTTCCCAGTTGGTTCAGTTTCTTTCCCGTCTCATCAGTTTCTCTCCTTTCTTCCCTTTCTCTTCCTTTTGAGGAACAGAGGGGTTCAGATCCAGCCTGTGGCACTCATCTGGTGGCCAGCCCAGCCCAGTTCCTGGGCAGCAGAATGAACTGCAGAAACACTATTCTATCTCCTTTGATGATTTTTAAACCTTTTATTTCTAACACAATTTATCTGCTCTTGCAGTCAACTGCAATTAATGCAAAGCTCAGCTCTGACAGCAACATGGGACAGGGTTCAATAGCGCTACCCACCAGCACACACAGGATCTTCTAGGTAATTACTTAGGAAAATGAAGGTACTATTAAAAGACACAATTTATACCTTCCTTGTTCCCTCTGCAAATGAGTAGCAGAGCCTCCTGCTCCTGGGAGCAGAGCTGATCAGCACTGAGAGAGCACAGAAGAATTACTGATTACGCTTTGAACAACCCAAACCCATAAGAAGAACCAGACCACGTCAGTTTATAAATACAACAAAGCCCAGGGTGACACAAAAGGCACAGCCTACAAACTTCTCCCCATTAGCTGGGGAGGTTGGTGTGGAAAAGCCAGACCTGGTGTTACCTCAGGGTTTTTACTAGGGAAGGTGCATCAAGCACTGAGCCCTACTGGTCTCCATCAGTAACAGAGCCAGTGCAGAGCAGGCAGGATTACCATGGCCTGGATGAACACCAACTGCGTCTTCCCCACCTACTTGCTTCACGCCAATCATTTATTTCTTACCTTGCAGAGCAGCCAGAATTAGCATGGCCTGGATGAACAGTGCGGGGAGAGTCACTGACAGTTCTCCTCACCTACTTGCTTCATGCCACTGATTTATTTCTTACCTTCCTAAACTAATCCAGATATTCACAGAATGCAGCAGGTTGGAAGGGACCCTCAAAGGTCATCTTGTCCAACCCCACTGCAGTCAGCAGGGACACCTCCAACTAGATCAGGTTGCTCAGGGCCCCATTAAGCTTAACCTCAAATGTCTCCAGGGATGAGGTTTCAACCACATCTCTGAGCAACCTGTTCCAATATTTCATCACCCTCATTGTGCAGAACTTCCTCCTGATGTCCAACCTAAATCCGCCCTGCTCTAGCTTCAAACCATTGCCCCTCATCCTATCCCCACAGGCCCTTCTAAACAGTCCCTCCCCAGCCTGCCTGTAGGTCCCCTTCAGATACTGAAATGCTGCTCTGAGGTCTCCCTAGACTCTTCTCCAGGATGAACAACCCCAACTGCCTCAGGCCTGGCCCCATAGGGGAGGTGATGCAGCCTCAGATCATCTTTGTGCCCTCATCTGGACCTCCTCCTGCAGGCCCATGTCCTGCTTGTGCTGGTGTTACCTGTGTCTCTGTGTGAAGCTTTCTGGACAGACACCTGGGTGGAACAATTCTCTCTGTGTGTTCAGCACTGAATCCAAAACAACACCTGCTTCCTAACACCACCAGCAGTCTAGGCAAGTTTCTTTGCCCTGTTTGGAGCCCCAGAGCTGGATGCAGTACACTCCAGGAGAGGTCTCACCAGAGCAGAGTGGCAGAGTCACCTGTCTCAGTCTGCTGGCAGCAGAGCCATACGATGACTCCAAACACAGAACACCACAAAGCAAAACCATTTGCAGAACAACACACTCACCAGAACTCCTGAACAGAGGAATATTCCCAACCTTGCCCATTTTTTTCCTTTGGGAAAAACAAAAACAAAACAAAACAAAAAAACAAACCAACCAAAACCCACTCAAGAACAGCATGGAAAGATAAAATGGAAAGATCAGATCAGCAAGAGGTGCCTAGAGAAATTAAATAAAGCCAGTTGGGACCTGTAAAGGAAGAGAACCACAGAAGAGAGAAGAAATCTGAACTGTACACAAGCTGCACAGCAAGAGGCTGAAGAAGAAAGCTGAAAGCATCCTATAAGAAATGCCAGCAGCCTTGTGAAGAGCAGCCCCTCAAACCCTGCAGGTTATGCAATGGATGAGCTTAGCTACTGCATTTTGTGCCAGAGCAGCAGCTCGCCCCACACACTGCAGCTGATGCTGCAGGAAATTGTCTGAGGCTGGGCTGAGAGAGCTGGGGTTGTTCAGCCTGGAGAAGAGAAGGCTCCAGGGACAACTTCTGGTGGCATTTCAGTGCTTAAAGGGGTCAGACTTTTGAGCAGACTGTTGACAGGACGAGGGGTAATGGTTTGAGCTCAGTGAGGGAGATTCAGACTGGAGAGAAGGAAGGAATGTTTGACACTGAGGGTGTCACCCTCAGTGAGAGCCTCACCCAGGTTGCCCAGAGAGGGGGCAGATGCCCCATGCCTGGCACCACTGCAGGTCAGGTTGTCTGGGGCTCTGAGCAACCTGCTCTAGCTGAAGATGTCTCTGCTGACTGCAGTGGTGGTTGGACTGGATGGACCTTTAAAGGCCCCTTCCAAGCCAAACCAGTCTAAGATCCTATGGTCTCTGATCTGCTCACCTAAGTCTCCCACAACCCTTCTGGCTGTTCTACCTAATGTGCACATGGCTTACAAACGGGGAGCTGGGGGGCTGAGCCAGCATGCTGAGACTGCCAGCAGCATCTTCTGACATGAGAAGGCACTAGGTCAATACCTGGGACACAGCTCTCCATGCTGCATGGTGGTTTCCTATTCCAGACAGTCAAGCTCAGGCAGGTCCTGCTCATCAAACAGCCCAGCCCCCAAACCCCACGAAGCACCACTGAACAATTTAACTGCTTGAGGTAAAACCTATTCCAAGGCCAATCTGAGTCAATGCTTCCATGGTTGGAACAGGGAGACCAGGTAACAAGCTCCCCTCACCACTGCCACACATGAAATCTAAATAAAAAGGAGAAACACTGTTGCATGCCAAGGCAAAGAGCTAATGCCATCTTTCTCCTGTCGTGTGTCCCCCAGCATGCTGTGTCCTCCCTTCACCAGGAAGGAGGATTCTGCAGCTGGTAAATTCCATTTTCATCATCTCTCCATCCTGGACTGCTCATAAAAGTAATGAGCCCAAAGGGAAGGGAGGAAAGGGGAGCCCAGGAGAGACCTCCTCTTGCTGCTAAATGAAAACAAAAGGATGTTACCTCTAGAGTAAGCTGCAGGATAAACTGTTTCTAACAGCACTGCCTGTCTGCAGCACCAATGCTATCAGTGAAATATGGGCAGGCTGGGGCTAGACCACAGATCTGCAGCAGCAGCAGCTGTTATGACTCTTGTCCAGCACAGGAATAATCATTCAGTGTTACACTGCATGGTCTCAAAACTGGTACAGAACATACCAGAAGATGATGGCAAGATCTCAGAAAAACCAGCCAGATATCACCAGCGAAGAGAACTCTGTCACCTCACCATCTCCTACCTGGGCTTTGGACACATTTACCATCCCCACAGCACTTTCCACCCACAGACCTTCGAGTGTTCGGCTCAGCCCTACAGCACTGAACACACATACAGAAAATAACAAAAGCCACAGGCTCATAAATCAAAGTGGATCCAGGAATCAGACACTTTGCCTGGTACAGGAGCACTATGGGAGGAGCACACAAGCTGCATGTGCACAGATTAGGAAACAGAATCTATTTTTAGCCCATGCTCTTTGTCAGGGATCTTCCCAATGCTGATCAGTGTCTAGATATGAGGGGTCTGGAGCAACTTTGGGAGCAAAGGCTGAGAGCCCTGGGGCTGAGAGCCTGCAGAAGAGCAGCCCCAGAGGGCATCTGAGCAATGCTCAGCAAGATATAAAGGACCTGTGGGGGGCAAGAGGATGGGGCCAGACTCTTCTCAGTGGTGCCCAGGGACAGGCCAAGGAGCAATGGGCACAAACTGGAACCCAGGAGGTTCTATTTGAAGATAAGGATAAAGTTCTTTGTTGTGAGGGTGCTGGAGCCCTGGAGCAGGTTGCCCAGAGAGGTTGTGGAGTCTCCTTGTCTGGAGAGATTCCAACCCCCCTGGCCATTGTCATGCTGGGCAAGCTGCTGTGGGTGCCCTGCTTGAGCAGGGGGCTTGGACTGGATGATCTGCAGAGGTCTCTTCCAATCTCTGCCACATGGGATTCTGGGATTATTTGACTAGCTCCTTTATTTATTATTTAGTGGAAAACAGCAAAAAAAACCCCCAAACAACAAACCAACAAAAAATGAAGCCAAACAAAGAAACCCAATCCTGAAGTGCTCATTTAGAATGAAGGAAATTCTTTAGATGGAGAATTTGATGTCAACAAAACTCAATCCCATCCCAAAATTCATGCCTAAACCCATGTGTCATAACACTCATTTTGGAGGACAAATGGTTCATGAAATGGCTCCACTTTTCAGCAAGTTCCCTTTTCACACAGAAACAGAGTAATTAAAATTCAATTTCCCATCTCCCCAACGGAGGCAGAGCATTCAGAGTATTAACAAGCAGAATACTGCATTAGCTTACCATGATCAACTACAAACCTGACTTATCCCAGGTTGTCTCCCCTATTAACCATTCCAGCATGGAATTTCTCTTTGCCCATCAGTAAGACAAAAGGAAAAGCCTTTGGTGTTCTCCAAACACACAGAAGTTTTCTATCAAGCACTAGCTAAGACCACTGACGCTAAAATACTTCACTTTATGTATTTTAAGAGGCATCTACAGCAATGATTTTGTATTCTGGACAAACTAATTTGTAACAAGAGACTCAGGAGGAGCCTGATTGAGAAGAGCATTTCAGCTTTCTCATTCCAGCATTTTTCCTTTATCCACAGCAGATGTTTCTGCTGCTTTCCACTCCTGCTATTTTATCTCCTGCAGTACCTGATATTTCGCTTGCTGGGAAAATATTTGCATTATTTCAGATTCCAGGCTGAAATTATCAGTAATTTCTGTTCAAAAACAAAACCAAAACCCAACCAACCAACCATGAAAGACAACTTTAGATCACTCTGTAACTTTCTAAGAAATCCAGTGCTGTTATGTGAGGCGAAAATGGGTTCTCTCTAAACTAAAGGCAATGAGAAACTGGAGGGAAATGCTGGGGGTTCTTTCCCCGCCCCGGTTATTTACAACTCTCCAAACCTTTGATTACCTGGGGTGAGACTTCCACCCGCCTGCCTCATGCTGAATGCTTCACAAAGTTTGGATCAAAGTCCATTACTTCAAAGAGTTCAATTAGTGAGGAGCACAGTGCTCAGCACCCTCCCCCTGCAGCAGGCCCATCCTTCAAAGCAGAGGTTCATGGTTTCACAGGGGCAAGCTCCATGCCATCCTTCTTTAGCATCTCTCACCACAAAAATCCTGGCTCTTCTCTCCCCATTCTTCAATGCTGAAGTTGCAAAGGGAACTGCAAACCTGGAAATTCCAAAACTGCCCTTCAGTATCTTTGTCAGTGACATAAGATAGTGAGATCATAGAATCACCACAGAATGGCTCAGGCTGGAAGGCAGCTTAGACATCATCCACTCCAACCTCCCCACCACAGGCAGGGACGCCTCTCAACTGGCTTTGGCTGCTCAAGGCCTCATTCTACCTACTCTTGAACCCCCCCAGGGAGGAGGCATCCACAGCCTCTCTGGGCCATCCACTCCAGAGTCTCACCACCCTCGTACCAAAGAGCTTCTTCCTAAGATCCAGTCTAACCCTGCTCTCCCTCACCTGAAAACCACTCCCCCTTGTCCTGTCACTAGACACCCTCAGGAAAAGTCCCTCTGCAGCCTTCAGATACTGGCAGGCAGCTCTATGGTTCCCCCAAAGTCTTCTCTTCTCCAGGCTGAACAACCCCAGCTCCCTCAGCCTGACTTCATAGCAGAGCTGCTGCAGCCCTCAAGGAACCCTCAAAAAGTTTGCAGATGACATCAAGCTGAGTGGTGCTGTTGACATGCCTGAAGGATGTGATCTATCTAGAGCAACCTGGACAAGCTTGAGGAGCAGACCTGTGTGAACCTCATGAAGTTCAACAAGTACAAGGTCCTGCCTGGATCTGGCCAAGCCCCAGTATCAATCCAGGCTGGGGAAGGAAGGTCTGGAAAGCAGCCCTGAGAAGGACTTGGGGGTGCTGGTGGGTGCAAAGCTGGACATGAGCGGGAACCAAGTGCTGCCAGCCCTGTCCTGGGCTACTGCCCAGCAGTGTGGGCAGCAGAGGCAGGGAGGGGATTCTGTCCCTCTGCTGAAATTCCCACCTGCAGTGCTGGGGCCAGCTCTGGAGCCCTCAGCACAGCAGAGACATGGAGGTGTTTGAGCGGGGCCACAGCAGGATCTGGAGGTGATGCTACTCTGCAGGACACATGAACCCAGACTCCTTACTACCCATGCTCGCAGGCAGGCTGGACAGAACAAACTTGTCCTTCCTGCTGACACAGAAGCTCAAGATGTGGTGAGAGCCTTACCCATGCAACATGCCTCCTGCAGAGACTCCCGGGGCACAGAGGAGAGACGGGGGAGAGATGCTGCCAGTTCTCCATATGTGGGCTTTCAGAGCCCTTCCCACAAGAGCTGAGTCACTCAGAGCATTCATTTTAAACCTTAGCTTCCCAGTTACTATAACAACTTAATGGATTTCTTTTTGCTGTTATTAGTTATATTTAATCTGTTCATACAGGATCTAGGAAGAACTACTATAGGACAGTCTCTCTTCTTTCAAAAGGCTTTTACATTCCTAACTCACTTCAATGCTGCTCACCCTTATGAAATATCCTTCCACTATGATAAGGGAATGCTCATATTCCCTCCTTTGAGAACTCAGAATAGAAGGAAATGGCTTTTTTTCTACTCTGAAATCATACAAGGTGCCCAAAACAAAACTGCAAAAGATGTCTCCTCAGCTGTTTCTCTACAGTAAAGGTGGTGCTTGTAACCTGCCTGAAAGCAGCACTGAGAACTCATCCCAGGAGGAAAAAGACTGAGAACTTTGCAAGCTACTGAGAGCCTAAGCAAAGAAGCAATCAGAATCTCACTTATTAGGTCTACGTTTCACAGCCTCAGGGTATGAACAGCAGAACCCCGATGCTGGAAATGGTAAAAAAATACAGGGAAATACAAGAAATTGATGGCAAACCCCAAAGTCCAGTAGTGCTACATTGTGCAGAATTAGTCCCCTTTGTTTTCACTTGTCCCAGCACCAGAGACAGAGATCACAAGTGCCACCTCTACCCAAAGCACAGACACAGAGGAGAAAAGAGACTTTGCTTGCCTTGGCAGCATCACAGGACAGGGAGGACAAGCAAGTGTCACAGAATCGCAGAATGTTAGGGTTGGAAGAGACCTCCAGAGATCATCCAGTCCAGCCCCACTGCCAAAGCAGCATCACCAAGGGCAGGCCACACAGGAACACATCCAGGTGGGTTTTGAAAGTTTCCAGAGCAGAAGACTCCACATCCTCTCTGGGCAGCCTGCTCCAAGACTCCAGCACCCTCACTCCTCATGCTGAGGTGGAACCTCCTCTGTGCCAGCTTCAGTATCACAGTATCACAGTATCACAGTATAGCAAGGTTGGAAGAGACCTCAAAGATCATCAAGTCCAACCCACTACCACAGACCACAAGACTAGACCATGGCACCAAGTGCCACATCCAAACGTGCCTTGAACACCCCCAGGGACGGTGACTCCACCACCTCCCTGGGCAGCCCATTCCAGTGGGGAATGACTCTCTCAGTGAAGAACTTTCTCCTCACCTCGAGCCTAAACTTCCCCTGGCACAGCTTGAGACTGTGTCCTCTTGTTCTGGTGCTGGTTGCCTGAGAGAAGAAAGCAACCTCCTGCTGGCCACAACCACCCTTCAGGTAGTTGTAGACAGCAAGAAGGTCTCCCCTGAGCCTCCTCTTCTCCAGGCTAAACAATCCCAGCTCCCTCAGCCTCTCCTCATAGGGCTTGTGCTCGAGGCCTCTCACCAGCCTCGTTGCCCTTCTCTGGACACGCTCAAGCACCTCAATGTCCTTCTTAAATGGAGGGGCCCAGAACTGGACACAGTACTCAAGGTGTGGCCTAACCAGTGCAGAGTACAGGGGGAGAATGACCTCCCCGCTCCTGCTGGCCACACTATTCCTGATGCAGGCCAGGATGCCATTGGCCTTCTTGGCCACCTGGGCACACTGCTGGCTCATGTTTAGGCGGGTGTCAATCTTGTCAAACAGCTTGTACCTGTTGTTCCTTGTTCTCTCACTGGGCACCACCAAAACACAGCCAGGCCCCTTCATCTTGACATCCACCCCTCAGCAACTTACAGATGTTGGTAAGATCCTCTCCCAGCCTTCTCTTCCCCAGATTACACAGCCCCTGGTCTCTCAGTCTTTCTTCATAGGGGAAATGTTCCAGTCCCCCAGTCACCCTCATAGCTCTCTGCTGGACTGCCTCCAGTAGATCCCTGTCTCTCTTGAACTGTCCTCAGCCCAGCTGCTTCAGGTGGGCAGGGAACCGTAGAATCATAGAACTGCTGAGGATGGAAGAAACCTCTGAGATCATTGAGCTCAAGCACTCACCTAGAGTCACAATCCTACCACTACTGCCAAGCCACTGCCACCGAACCACATCCCTCAGCACCAACCCACACGTAAGGAGGACACCTGCCTGCTCCACTCGGGAAGAAATCAGCACCAACCTCCTGTCATCTCAGACATGCACAGCTTTCAACTACCACAGCATGGCTCCAAACACCAAATCTCTCCCAGTTCCTAAGGACAGTGGGACCCTGGCATGCCACGGGATGGCTGCCACCCATTAGAGGGGTAACAGGCTGGAAGAGACTGCAAATCGGTAAGTTAAATGCTTGCACATGTCACAGAATGGTCAGAGTTGCAAGAGACCTCCAGACCTGCAGTCCAACCTCCAGCCAAAGCAGGGCACTCACAGCGGCTGGCCCAGCAGCACAATGGCCAGGGGTGGTAGGAAGCTCTTCAGAGAAGGGGACTGCACAACTTCTCTGAGCAGCCTGCTCCAGGGCTCCAGCATCCTCACAACAAACAAGTTTCTCCTGTTCACACGGAGCCTCCTGGGTTCCAGCTGGTGCCCACTGTCCCTTGTCCCATTGCTGGGCACCACCGAAAGAGTCTGGCCCCATTCTCTTGCCCCTACGCTTTAGATAGTGATGATCGTTGAGAAGATCCTCGTATTGTATGTCCATCCAGCATCAGCCATTAGCTGCTGGCTATTTTCCTGCCTCCAGAACTTGGAGCAAGGGGAACCACGCTGCTGCATCCCTCCTGGAGATAAAGCATCCCAGCTGAGTTACTGCGGGCTAGGAGACAGCCTCTGCCTATACAAATGACTGCAAGCCTCTGCTAGAGAAGCTTTGGCTGATACCCAGAGAGTTATTAAACAAAAACTACAATAAAGGAAAATTACAACATCCCTTGAAACATTTCTTTTTGGAAATGTGTCTACTGCTTATTACAGAAAAGAAATTCTACTCCAAAGGGCCAAATCATAAGCATGGGGACAACTGGGGGGGCAATGGAAAAGCTGAACTTCCTACAGCATGAATGACCTGAGCACCTGACCCCAAGAAGGACACTGAGTGGCTGGAGCAGGTCCAGAGAAGAATAACGAAGTGGGTGAAGGGTCTAGAACACAGGTCTGGTGAGAAGTGCCTGAGGGAACCTGAGCTTGTTCAGCCTGCAGAAAAGGAGGCTGAGGGAAGACCTTCTGGCTCTCTACAACTCTCTGAAAGGAGGTTGGAGCCAGGTTGGAGTTGGTCTCTTCTCCCAAGGAACGAGTGATAGGACAGGAAGAAATGGCCACAAGTTCTGCCAGGGGAGGTTTAGTTTGGACAGAAGGAACAATTTTTCCCCAAAAGGGTTGTCAAGGCCTGGCCCAGGCTGCCCAGGGCAATGGTGGACTTCCCACCCCTGGAGGGGTTTCAAAGCCATGGAGATGGGGTGCTGAGGGCCATGGTTTAGTGGTGGCTTGGCAGTGCTGGGTTAATGGTTGGACTCAGTGATCTTAAAGTGATCATGGATCTTCCGTGATTGCATAACTCAGGAACAAAGCATTGCTGCTACTTTCTACATACAGATGCATCCATGTTAGTTGCAGAGCACCGAGCTGCACTCATCTGCAGAACCAGAGCCACACAGGATAATTTTAACCTCACCGACATATGGAGAAGACTCCTTCCACCCTCCTCTGCAGGAAAAGGGAAGATGATCTAAGCCTACAGATTTCCAGCAGGGAATAAAATCTTTGTCAGGTATTTTAACCGAAAAATAATCATGGAAACTGCAATAACAGTTGCTTATATTTACAGTGTAAACACATGTTCTGCACTTGAGTCACCAAGGGATAAATGCAAGATGGCAGGGGGAACAATTTCTTGCTGTTTGCAAGGGGGTTTATTTCAAACGACTGGTTTCTGTGAATTTCATTTCTCCGATTACAAAGCAGGGTTGTTAGACACCTACAAGTACCCTTTTCAAGCCTATCATTGCAACTAGACTGTAAAAATACCCAAAGTCTGAACTAAAAACCGGCACGAAGCAGCTCTGCACTTCACAGAGTTAATCCAGGTGCTCCTGAAGCCACAAGATCAATAAGGAAAGGCAAAATAGGTTTGGTTTCCTCAAAAGTCTAAGTTTCCCTTAAAGAAAATCTGGTTTATACAACTACAGAGTTTCTGGTACAAATCACAGAATCAGAGAGTTGTTGCAGTTGGAAAAGACCTCTAAGATTAAGTCCAAGCATCGACCCAACCCCACTGTGGCCATTAAACTATGTCCCCAAGTGCCACACCCACACATTTCTTGAACATCTCCAGGGATGGGGACTCAAGAACCTTGTAGAAAGATAATGAATGCACTCTGGATTAAAAAGTGCTGGAGTAACAGTTGGACTTTTCCAACTTAAATCACTCTCTGATTTTATGAATTATTACAAATGTGAATGTATTTATCCTGCAGTAGTGGAGATGGGGCTGCCATGGCTCTGGGAAAAGCAGGTGGACCTTAAGATGATGGTTTGGTAACTGTCACTTGTGATTTTTCCACTGCACAGCTGATCTGCAGGTTGGAAAGATGCCCTGCACTGCTCACTGCAGTTCTGCAGTGCTAGAGGAGGCAGCAAACCCCCGTCTCCAGAATCAGATATCATCACAGGATCACACAATGCGCTGGGTTGGAAGGGACCTTAAAAATCATCTAGTTCCATGGGCTGTGACACCTTCCACTAGACCTCATCTAACCTGGCCTTGAACATCTCCAGAGAGGGGGCATGCACAACTTCCCTGTGCCTGTGCCAGTGTCTCACCACCCTCACTCTAAAGAATTTCTCCTAATCTCCAGCCTAAATCTCCCTTCATCCAGCTCAAAGCTACTCCTCCTCAACCTGTCACTACAAACCATTGTAAAAAGTCTCTCCCCAGCTTCTATCTGGGTGTCAGTCACCCACTTCCACTGTCATGTCACAGAATGGTTTAGGTTGGAAAAGATCTTTAGGATGATCAAGTCCAGCCATTAACCCAGCAGTAACAAGTCCACTGCTAAACCACGTCCCTCAGCACCACATCTACTCGGCTCTGAAAACTCTCCATAGATGGGGACTCCACCACTGCCCTTAGCAGCCTGGGCCATATCTCGACCATCTTTTTGGTGAAGACATTTTTCCCCTATCGACCCACTTGTTTTACCTGGTTGGGATCCACACTTTCAAGAGAGTGCTGGAAAAAATCCAAGTTCAAAGCTCTGTGACTGCCCAGCCTACTCTGTGCAAGTACCCAAAAGACCTTCGCAAAGGTGAGCCTGGACAGAACACCACTGCAGCTCTGAGGCTTTCAGCTCACCATGTCCTTACAGCTTTTACACTGTTACACTGGGAAGGAGTGCTGGTGCCCTCCATCATGCAGGTCTTTGGTCCATTAGCTACAAGACCCCACCAAATAAAGAAGCTATTAGACATCTCTGCAGAATAAAAGGGGAAAGAGCAACAGGAATGCCTACTCCAGGGACTGCACCATATTGCAGGCTAATTATATAGTATTTTAGGAGAAGGGCACGTAGTGAATTCCTGAGCTTTTTTTCTTGGGTGCTGATGGCAAAAGCTTTCTCTGATGCATCCAACCCCAGCATACTAAAGGAGCCTCCTAACAGATGAGTGCTGCAGGAGGAACATCACTGAGATGTAGCAGAAGAGGAACATGTGTGCTTCTGCCGGGGAAGTGGAGTTTGGAAGACATCTCCTGCTTGTCCTTTATTTTATAAATAAAACAATGGTGCTCACAGCAAATAAATAAATAAAAGAGTGCAGCTAGAAATCAGTTTCTCCTGGGAGTAAATGCAACATGCTGCAAGCAGCCAGCACCCCAAGAGCGGCACCACCTCGGGTCACGGAGGAGTAGCAATACTTGATGAAGCAAAACCCATCGAAGCTTTCTACTGATGTGCACAGAGCCAATGGGAGTTTGCTTCAGGCTAAGCTGCTCTTTTTTCTTGTGGAGTTTCTCTGTTTTCACAGGAGTCTAACCAAGCACCTTCTCTTCTGCTTAGCAAGTACTGCTTTTTGCTACACACAGCTAACGCCGTTACAGCAGGAGTCCCGCACCAGAGCAGTACTGCTCTTGCAGAGACTAGGAGGCTTCTAGACCACCACAAAGTATTTCATCCGACAGCAGATGATTAGGAAATGAGGAAAGATGCCAAAGAAAGTGTCTTTCTGCTTCCTTCTAGTCAGCTACTTGCCCATGTCCTAACTCTTTTTCCTCTTTTAAAAACGTATGGTTTCTCTGTGAATCATGGAATTGCTTTGGTTGGAACAGACCTCCAAGACTATCAAGTCCAATCGTCACTCTGACACCACAGTGACCCACTTTCCATTTACCTTTTTCATTTGTTTTTATTTGTTTCTGTATTTTTTTGGAGTTTTGCTGATGACTCAATTCAAACATCAACTGGAGGCTTCAAATGTTTTTTCTCAGAAGGGCAAGAACATGGCAGTGGTTGAATGAAGTCAGGAGTAAAAGCTCTAAGAATAAATACTTGCTCATCTAAAGCTTCATTTTCCTCCCAAGCTTCTGAACCCCACTGCTCTCCACTGCTCCATAAAAGGAGGCTGGAGTGAGGGGGGGTTGGTCTCTTCTCCCTAATGTCAGGTGATAGAATGAGAGGAAATAGTCTGAAATTGTGACAGGGGAGGATTAGGTTGGAAATGAGGAACAATCTGTTTCCTGCGAGAGTGGTCAGGCATTGGCACAGGCTGCCCAGGGAGGTGCTGGAGTCACCATCCCTGGAGGTGTTCAATAAATGAGTGGACATGGCACTTGGGGACACGGTTTAGTGGGCATGGTGGTGCTGGGTCGACTGTTGGACTTGATGATCTCACAAGTCTTTTCCAACCTTAACGATTCTATGACAAGATCCCCTCTGGGGCTGCTCTTCTGCAGGCTCTCAGCCTTTGCTCCTCACAGAGCTGCTCCAGGCCTCTCAGCACCTTTGGAGCCTCCCCTGGACTCTCTCCAGTAGTCCTCGGTCTCTGTTGAACTGGATTCAGCTCTGGGTTCCCCAGTACCCCACCATTCTCTTTGTGTCCTGCCTAGTGTTACTGTGCACCTGCAGCACCACAGGCCATGCTCAGAGGCAGAGCCTCATGCTACTGCAGTGCCAGTGCCCAGGCTGATGCCTGCAGCATCCCCAAAGGGAATGCGTGGCCGCTTGTCTTCAAGTCAACGACCAAAATAGGCAGCAGTGGGCTTAGCTCTTTGCACCACACACAAGCACTCTGATATTTATGATAAGCACTCCTCAGCAGACTGAGCATCCTGAGAACATGATTTTCTTTGCATACAACCCCATCATACTGAGCAGGCTCACCCAGAAGCTTTCCATATGCTTTAGACTTATTTTCCTCTCGAGCTCTTGCGAGGTTGGATCAGTTTTCTGTTTCTTATTTGGGCTTCCAGTTTCAGAAAAGGTTACTACAGAGGATTAATCACTTTGGATCCCTCTCTTCCTGAGATTTCTGTTTTTACTATTTATAAGCAGCCTTGAAAATACCCCTGTTGCAAGAAGCTCCTCTCCAGCTTTCTCTTTCATGTTGAACCAGCATTCATTCAACTTCAGAAGGATTTTTGGATGCTATTTATTAAGCCCATTGCTTCCTCCAATCCAGCAATTACTGAATTAACAAAGCATGACTCAAACAAACGAACAACTGCAAGACTTTTATTTCCCAGTCTAAGCATAGAACTGTTCCTTCAACCAATGCTCTGAAGTAATTTTTCACTTGCAGGCAGAAAGTCTTCAACCCACATCAATCCACATTGAAAAGAAACCGGGGAGGGACTTTTTACAAGGGCTTGCAGTGAGAGGAGAAGAGGAAATGGATTGACACTGGAAGAGGGGAGATTGAGACTGGAGATTTGGGAGAAATTCTTGACAGTAAGTGGGGGGAGTCACTGGCACAGGTTGCCCAGGGAGGTTGTGGAGATCACATTCTGTGCTTCTGTGCTCCACAACCTCCCTGGAGGTGTTCAAGGCCAGGCTGGATGAGGCCTTGAGTGACCTAGGCTGGTGCGAGGTGTCCCTGCCCACGGCAGGGGCTTGGAGCTAGATGATCTCTAAGGTCCCTTCCAAACCATTCTATGAATCTAGGACTCAGATGTCAAACTTTGTTTAGAAACAAGAAGATTGGAGAGGGTTGTCTGCCATCAAGGAAAATTTCTCAACCTCTGAAATGTCAAGAAAGAAGCTATGTCCCAAAAGCGACTCTTTGACTCATTCATGCTGCAAAAGACCATTAGGATCAGAGAGTCCAACCATCAGCCCAGCACTGCCAGATCACCACTAAATCATGTCCCTCAGCACCACATCTACACACCAGTGAGTAACCACTGCAGCTCTACCTCCCAGACAGTCACTTTCTTTGGGTGAGTTTCAAGAAGAAACACTGGGCTTTTGTGTGTGTCAGTGGCACCTGAGTTCACTTAGGACCCCAAGCAAAAGAATAAACAAACCCTACAAATATCATTGTTATTTGTCCTAGCAAAGGACAGGGTCAACTCCTTGTTTACAAGTTTCGAAACACTGTTCTCAACGACAAACATCTGACAGAATACTGAGGAGGAAATCCTGGCATGAAGCTCTCGCTCCAGCTACCTCTTGCCCTGGCTCCAAGAAGGACACTGAGGTGCAGCAGTAGGTCCAGAGAAGGTTAGTGAAGCTGGTGGAGGGTCTGGAGAACAGGGCTGGTGAGGAGCAGCTGAGGGAGCTGGGGGTGTTCAGACCAGAGAAAAGCAGGATGAGGGCAGACCTGGCTCTCCAGAACTGCCTGAAAGGAGGTCAGAGTGAGCTGGAGGTTGGTCTCTTATACCCTGCATACTCTTATACCCTGTAGCACAAGAGGACAAGAGGAAACAGCTGAAGTTGCACCAGGGACGATTTTCCTTGGACGTGAGAAACAATTTCTCCCCCAAAAGGGTTGTCAAGTCCTGGAACAGGTTGATCAGGGAAGTGGTTGAATCATCATCCCTGGAGGGTTTCCAAAGCCATGTATATGTGGTGCTGAAGCACACGGTCTAGTGGTGACCTGGCAGTGCTGAGCTTATGGCTGGATTCTGATGTCAGAGGGCTCTTCATGCCTAAACAATTCTACAATCCTGTCTTACACAGCTTCCCTAAGGTTATCTTTATCTGTGCAAAAGCCACTCAACCACCTCAGCACACTCTCTAAAGCACTGCAACTTTTCCTTCTGGGCTTAGGAGAGCAGAGATGACTTCCATACAGGACTTCCAAAGCCACCTTATGGCAACAGCTGATTCATTGCTCCTTACCCTGCCCTGCTTGATCAGCTCTCTGTATAGTCTTCAAATCCACAGTGTTTCCTTTTCTTCCTTCCTATCTCTCTACTTAGAATCACAGAATTGATCTGCTCTGAAAAGCCTCTAAGACATTGAGTTCAACCATCAACCCAACAGCACCAGGGCCATATGGCCCAAAATGCCATGCCCACATGTTTCTGGAACACCCTGGGGAACAGTGACTCCACTACCTCCCTGACCACTCCTGCAGGAAAGAAACTGCTCCTAATCTCCAACCTAAACCTCCTCTAGCACAATTTCAGGCTCTTTCCTCTCATTCTATCATCTGATACACCAGAGAAGATACAACCCCCACCTCACTTGAGCTTCTTGTAGAGCAGAGCTTCTGCTTCATGCGTTGCTTCAGCAGACATGCCTTGAACACCTTGTGAGAAACTACTCTTTCATGGCAAACATCACACAAACCATCCCTGCCCCAGCTCACACCACCTGAAAAGTCTATCATTAAAACATGTTTAGCACCTGCTGCCTGCTTACCCTTTTAGTCAACTTGTTATCACCTGCTGTGTTTCAACGCTACTCACTATGCCTCTGTGCTGCTCCATAACATGTGGTGCTTGCAAGGCAAACATTTCACCACCCCAAGCTGCTGCAAAATCTGCTGCTTAGAATCAGGGCAAAGGCAGGGGATTATCAGCTGGGCTGCACGTAATTAGAGAGCGAATGAGCAGGTATTAACTGTTTAGCAGCTTTAAGAAGGTCGGTTTGATGTTCTCAGCAGGCAGCTGGTTGAATATTATTTACTGCAGCAGACTTGATTGGCAAAGTCTTTGTCAAATATGGTATCTAATAGATCCCAGGCTGCCCAGGGAGGTGGTGGAGTCACCATGCCTGGAGGCCTTCCAGAAACTTGCGGATACAGCACTTGGGGACGCGGCTTAACAGCTGTGATGGTGTTGGGCTGCAGGCTGGGCTGGATCATCTTGGAGCACTTTCCCAACAGAAAGAGTTTTACAATTCTGTGACCTAAACACAGCCTAGATCTTCAACACAAAACCACTGAGGAGGTTCCCCACTCTCTTTCAGACACCACTCCAAAGACAACATCAGCCCCCTTCACTTACCTGATGCACTGCAAAGGATCCTGGTGTCTTTCACTGCTTACTGTTACCAGGAACCCACTGAACACACAAGAAATTACATCACACACTGAAATATTGGACTCTATCAAATTACCTGCAGCCCACAGCACAACAGAACTGCTGGAAGATTCTTGGTCAACTAACAGGGAAAACACAAAGGCTTTCAACCACCTGAGAACTTAGACTCAGTCATCTAAGTGCTTTGATCTCCAGAGAATGGAATGCAAAGAGTGAGGAAAATACTCCTGAATAGGAGTAATAAGGATTTCAAGTCTTCAATGACAAAAATTCATGAAGCTTGCAGCTCTTGTTGATGGAGTTCATCCTCCCTATTCATTCTCAGCTGCACCAAGGCGGCCTCCACATCCTGATTTGCAGGAACTCTGGTGGTGGGCACTGAAGGGCTGACAGACTGTGATTAATGCTGAAGAGAATGTCCCACAGAGGTATGACTCCTTCAGTTCAGCTTGGGATTTGCCTCCTGCAAGAGCATCTTCATCTATTCCTAAGGCTAATGCCAGTGAGGCAAGGGACAAATGGCTACACTGCCCCAGTTGTGCCCAGTTCTGGGCTGCCCAGTTCAGAGACAGGGAATCACTGGAGAGTCCAGTGGAGGCTACATGGATGCTGAGGGGCCTGGAGTAGCTCTGGGAGGAGCAAAGGCTGAGAGCCCTGGGGCTGAGAGCCTGCAGAAGAGCAGCCCCAGAGGGGATCTGAGCAATGCTCAGCAAGAGATAAAGGACCTGTCGGGGTCAGGAGGATGGGGCCAGACTCTTCTCAGTGGTGCCCAGGGACAGGACAAGGGACAGTGCACAAAGTGGAACCCAGGAGGTTCCATCTGACCAGGAGAAGGAACTTGTTTGTTGTGAGGGTGCTGGAGCCCTGGAGCAGGCTGCCCAGAGAGGTGTTGGAGTCTCCTCCTCTGGACAGATCCCAAACCAAGTTGTCCATTGTGATGCTGGGCAAACTGCTGTGGATACCTCTACTTTGGCAGGGAGGGTTGGACTGGATGATATCCAGAGATCCCTTCCAACCCCACCATGCTGGGATTTTGGGATTCCCAACCTACCATCAATACTGTGCTTGCTTCTTCTAGGCACTCAGCCTGCACCGACCATTCCACAGCCTACGTCTCAGTTTGTCATAGCCTTATTTCATGGCTCCCCTACCAACAAGTAGACAGCTCTGGCTGCCCTCATGGAAATAGATTATCAGTGTCCTACACACATCATAGAACTACCTGAAGGGAGGTTGTAGCCAGATAGGGCTGGGCTCTTCTCCCGGGCATCCAGGGACCGCAGGAGGGGACACAGCCTCAAGCTGTGCCAGGGCAGGTCTAGGTTGGATGTTAGGAGGAAGGTCTTGACAGACAGAGAGATTGGCATTGGAATGGGCTGCCCAGGGAGGTGGTGGAGTGCCCATCCCTGGAGGTGTTGAAGCAAAGCCTGGCTGGGGCACTTAGTGCCATGGTCTGGTTGGTTGGGTAGGGCTGGGTGCTAGGTTGGGCTGGGTGAGCTTGGAGCTCTCTGCCAACCTGGGTGATTCTATGAACTTCCCACCACAAGAGCATGTCTTCCCTCCTCTCTCTGCCTCTGGCCACCTCTCAGCAGGTGAAAGAGAAGGCAGAGGGTTGAAGGAGACAGTTAAATGCCATCATGTCCATAAAGCACTACCCAGCCCATGACACAGCTTTTGATTCCCCTTGCCTCCTCATTCTCCATTAGCAAATTTATACATAACACTCTTTGCTTGGCTTCCAAAGAGCAGAGAACATTCAGGAGAGAGATGTATGCAGGAGAGGAAAAAATCCCACAAGCCACAGACACACAAAACCCACACAGAGAGACAGAAAAAGGGAGAAGCAGAGACAGCCATGGGGGGAATTTTCTGGATCTTTTCCCCCTGACTGATTAATCAACTGCAGTGTGTTAAGTGCAGCGACACAGAAAGTGCCAAACTGGGAGCACTCATCTGCACTCACAGAACTGCACTTTTTAGGCATCTGAATAGCCACTGATCTAATCCATCATCATCATCCTCCCTTAATCTATTTTCTCATCACCAACAGCAATGCCAGATGCTTCAACAGAAAAGTGCAAGAAATTCCACTGCAGGCAGACACAGAATAATCTGCTCTCCTACAAAGTTTCCTCCAAGCCTGATTTCAGCTATTAAACATTTACATCTTTTCTACAGCTCTCCCAAAATGGTCTTTTTTTAAGATTTCCCAAATGGGGTTATTTTGTACTTCTGGATACTTCTGTGATTTACAGAGATTATTTTGGATCTAGCCAAGTTCAGGGGTTCAAGAATGCTCTGGCAAATAGGCACTCAGTCTAATTATACATCTAATGGAAGAGAAAATTAACAGTCTTGAATATTTCAATTTCACTACATTTCTGCTTGTTCTGACACTGTATGACCAGGAAAAATATTCTTCATTTACCTTCTCTGCATCATTCATCATGCACTCTCTGTCAACCCGAGTAAGGCAAATGTGAGGCCACACCTCCAATACCGGGTTTGGTTCTGGGCCTCTTACTCCAAAAAGGACATTGAGGGGCTGGAGAAAGGCAATGAAGCTGGTGGAGGGTCTAGAGCACAAGTCTTCTGAGCAGCCTCTGAGAGACCTGAGTTGTTGAGTCTGGACTAGAGGAAGCTGAGGGAAGACCTCATCACTCTCTACAACTCCTTGCAAGGAGGTTGGAGCCAGGTGGGGGTTGGTCTCTTTTCCCTAGTGACAAGCGACAGGACAAGAGGAAACAGTCTCAAGTTGCACCAGAGGGGGTTTAGGTTGGACATTAGAAGAAACTACTTCCCTGAAAGGGTTCTCAAAGACTGGCACAGGCTGCCCAGGACGCTGCTTGAGTTCACATCCCTGGAGATGTGTTTTTAAAAGATGCTGAGATGTGTTGCTGAGGGCCATGGCTCAGCACCAGCCTCAGCAGAGTTAGAGAATGGTTGGACTTGATGGTCTTAGAACTCTTTTCCCACCAAAATCAATCTATGACTCTGTGATACACCCTGAAACTGAGATGAGGCAGCAGCATTTTACACTCACAGAGCAGCACCAACAGAGAACAGAACCATGCCTGCCTTCAGCAAGCAACCTGAGCCCACCCATTTGTTCTCCTGCAAAACCAAGTTTTTAAAGCTGAAAACTATTTTCATAATTAAGGAAATCCAGCAAAAATGTTTTACCTCAACCAGCTCAATAAACCATTCCTCTGCATTGCCTGAAACCAAAACACTGCAGCAGTGAGAAGCCAAAGTGAAGCTGACAAATTATTTTCATTCCCTAAATGTAGGGAAATACAAGGGGGAGGAGGAGGAAGGGGGGACCAAAAGCAAGCCCACCATACTGTGAGCCATGCCATCTTTTGCTTCAGAAGCAGTATGTAATGTATGAAGACACAGGTTTGTTTGCAACAGCCTCTGAGCTTTGGGGACTTCTTTCACAGCATTTGTTCTGTGCCTTTCTAAGATGCTTTTTTTTCCATCTGCTAAGGCTAAATTTGTCCTGCTGCCAGAATTACACAATTTCATTTACTAAGGGAACAAGTGTAAAGATTTACATGCTTTAGTACCTGCATAATAGGCATTTAATTTAAACAAATAAAAGTGTCTCTGGGCATTACTTTGTCACTGTTTTCCTCAATGGCAGAATCGTTTAGGCTGGAAGAGACCTTTAAGATCACTGAGTTGAAGCATTAACCCACCAAGCCGTGGCCCTCAGCATCACATCTACACAGTTCTGAAACTCTTCCATGAAGGGGGACTCCATCACTGCCCTGGGCAGCCTCTTCCAGGGCTTCACAACACTTTGAGTGATTAAATTGTTCCCAGAGTCCAACCTAAACCTCCCCTGATGCAACCTGAAGTCATTTCATCTTGTCCTATCACTTGCTACTTGGGAGAAGAGACTGACCCCCACCTGGCTCCAATCTCCTTTCAGGGAGTCGTAGAGAGTGTAGATGTGCATGAACTACCCACATCTAGACTGGGACAGCTTGCACCATGTGGATGCCTCCAGAGCAGGGCTGTATCACAGAATTATAGTGAGGTGGGTTGGAAGGAACCTTAAAGATATCTAGCTCCAAGCCCCTGCCACGGGCAGGGACACCTTCCACTAGACCAGGTTGCTCAAGGCTTCATTCAACCTGGCCTTGAACACCTCCAGGAAGCCCCACAATCTCCATGGGCAACCTGTGCCAGTGTCTCACCACCCTCACTAGAAAGAATTTCTTCCTAATCTCCAGTCTCAATCTCCCCTCTTCCAGCTCAAATCAAATGCCCTCATCCTATCACTACAAGCCCTTCTAAGAAGTCCCTCCTCCCTAGCTCTTCTGTAGACCCCCTTCGGGTACAGGTATGGGTAAAACCAATCACCCTACCTGGCCCAAAACTGCCCTTTGTACAAATCTATCCATGATTATGCATTTCTAATATGGGGATTCAGGACAGCTGATTGTGATGACTTTTTAAACAAGCCTACTCTGTACAGAGACGATTACTCAGCTAATCTGTTATAAGCTGCCTGATGGAGAAGTAAGATTCTTGAGTAAGGATTTGGATCCATGTGAGGTGGAAAGAGCTAGGAAGCGAGTACAGAGGGATTGGGGAAGAACAGGAAACTCAGGGACATAAAAGCTGCCAGCACTGGGCAAACACACAGGCTGACAAGCACAGGGAAGAGAGGGAAGATGATGAATGAAGCTGCTTAACTCTCTCTGCACTTTCATGGTGCTTCAAAGCAGCAAAATAGGAAGCAGCAGAAGGATCTAATGATTATGATCAGAATGGCCAGGCCGACAGGTATGGAAAAGGGTTTGGGAAGTGAGATTTTTGTTAAATATACACAAGGCACACAGCAGTGCCAAGCGGGGAACTGCAGTAACCAGAAGGTGCAAAGATCAATGGAGAGTTTTGGCATCCTAGCCAGAGAGTCACATAATCACAGAATGGTTGAGATAGGAAAGGACCATCAAAGGTCACCTAGGCTCAGACCCTGCAGTCAGCAGAGACAGCTGCAGCTAGAGCAGGTTGCTCAGGGCCCCAAACAACCTGACCTGCAGTGGTTCCAGGGATGGGGCAGCTACCACCTCTCTGGGCAACCAAAGCCAGGCTCCCAGCACACTCAGCATCAAACATTTCTCACTTCTCTCCAGTCTGAATCTCCCTATTTAAGTTCAAACCATCACCCCTTGTCCTGTCACAACAGGCCCTGCTCAAAAGCCTGTCCCCAGCTTTCTGGTCAGATGCTCTCAGCACTGCAAGGCCACCAGAAGATCTCCCTGGAGCCTTCTCTTCTCCAGGTTGAACAACCCCAACTCTCTCAGCCTGGTCTCAGAGCAGGAAGAGGAGAAGCTGCCTTTGCAGAAGGTAGTATCCCATTTACTACCAGAAAAAGAAAGGTTTCTACCAAGGCTCAGGATTTGGCACAGCACTTACCTCCATGACACAGAGTAGACTTCACTTGAACGTTTAGCCTGGATGCAAACACAACCCGAATATATCTTTGGAAGAAGCAGCGAACGAGACTGAATTGCATTTTACTCCATGTTTGTGTTTAAGCACTACATTTAAAGCAGTTTGGTGGAATCTAAATCACCCAAAGATAAAGTGAGACACAGGCAAACTTGAAGTACCTGAGCAGAGACACAGAAATGCCGACACGTGTTAAAATGGATCAGATGAGAAGAGAAAGGGATAATTACAATGAATAATCTGCCATGGGCAGCCAGCATACTTAACAGCATGCTAGAAAAGCACTCTCTGGAGTAAAGAGCTTTAGGTTCTGGGCCATTTATAAACCAGAGATTTGTTTACAATCTGGGCACCGTCTCTGGGATGCAACAAACCAGCATCTCCCTCAAAGAGGTATGAGAAGTTCTCTGCTTCACTGCGCCCAACCCGTGCAGCTATTCAGCTTACTCTCTGCTGCTGGTCCTGGACATCAGAACAGCTGAGGTGCAGCACAGCCAGCAGCACTGGGTGAACTCCGTCCTTACGGTAACTCGCAAAGCTATCAGGAACTCAGTGTGGAATCCATAGAGCTGTTCAGGTTGGAAAACACCTCTAAGATCACAGTCCAACCACCAAGCTAACGTCCCAGTGCCATGTCCATAGGTCTCCTGAACACCCTCAGGGATGGAGACTCCCTGGGCACTCTTCCAGTGCTTGGCCACTGTTCCAGCAAACAATGTTTTCCTAATACCTCATCTAGACCTCTTGGGATGTTCCCTCTTGAGGCAGGTGCTGAGCATCACACAAAACAACTCCCTCCGTTCGTGGCGACCTCCCACCCCAGGAGACCTACAGTGAACAGCTCTTTACCTTTCCGAGTCATTTCGTCACTTCTCCACCACCTTCACCCGGGGAGGTAAAAGGCGCACCCCTCTCTGCCCCGCTGCACAGCTCCCCGGGGGCCTGCAGCAGAGCTCCTGTGGAGCTACACAGGTGGAGGCAACTTCCAGATCCTCTCTGAACTCGCAACTCCCACCAGGCACCAAACCGAGAAAAGGAGAACCGCTAAAAACCAGACTGACTCAAACCACATGGCAGCGAGCACGATGCAGAGCTGGGAAGTCGGGAAGGGAAAATGTCACCCAGAAATGAACGTCGGGAGGGCTTCCCCGACTGCCAGCCGCACGGACAGAAGGGCGCAGGTGGCTTTGGAGGGCCAGCCGACGGCTGACCCACTTCAGAGACGAGGGCATGGCAGAACACCCCCCGGCCCACGGCGCAGGAGAATGCGGGTCCTGGGCACATTAAAATGGGACGCGATGATGCAACAAGCCAGGTTCAAAATACAACCAGTAATTCCAACAGAAAACCGGGGGTGGTGGGCGGGAAATGGGGAAAACAAACCTGTGTCCATTCAAACCCCAACACCTGAAGTGCCTCTTGCCTAGCTGTGAAACCCTGGCACTCGCCTGTTTGTTAAACTCTCAGCTCTCCCCTCCGCTCCCCCTGCCGTGTGCTGCGCCGTGACAAAACTTACTGAACCCCCGAAACACCCCACGAGTGACGGAGACGCTTCCCCGGCAGCACCCGCTCCGCGCAGCTGCCCCTGCCGCGCACCCTGCCCGCCTCTCGGCGGCTCCCGGCCCGCACCCAGCGCCCGCCGCCCCGGCACCCCAAAGGGCCCCCGACATCCCCCTCGGCTTCTGGGGAGCCGACCGAGGGCGGGCCCGGGACGGCGGCAGTGCGCGGGGAGCCCAGCGCGGTCGAGGGCTCCGGCCCGGAGCGCGGGCGGGCGGCGGGAGCTGCTTACCTTCAGCCGGTGGCGGGCGCAGGGTGTCCGTCGGCCCCGCCGGCCGCCGCTTCTCAGCGCTCCATGGCTCCGCCGCTCTCCTCGCAGCGGCGATGGCAGCGGCTCGGCGCGGTGCAGCTATTGGGGCCGCCACCTGCCGGGGCTGCGCCGGCGGCTCGGCTCGGCTCGCTGCCCTTCCCGCGCCGCCGGAGGGAGCGGCGCCTTCCCCTGAGGCGCGGGCGGGCTGGCCTCACAGTCCCGCTTCACAGCCCCGCTTCCCGCCGCCGGGCGGGGGCGGCCTGCGCCGGCCGCGAGGCGGGGAGCTGCGGCCCAGCCGAGCCGCAGTGGACGCGGGGAAAGGGGCGGCCCCGCGGGGGGCTCCTGCGGACGCTCCCGCCCGTGCCCTGCCTGGGAGACGGGCACGGGCCCGGCCCCGCCCGCCGCTGGAGGCTCCCCCCCGGGCCCGCCGCAGCTGTCTCTCCTCGCTGCCCCCTGCAGCCTACCTGTGAGCAGCCCCAGCCCGCCTCGGGTACGGCGCCTCAGCTCCCCTCTCAGCCCACCCCAGTTACCCCATCTGGGGCACCCATCGGGCCTCAGTAAGGCAGAACGGAGCTTTGAGAGATGGTCTTCTGCTCATGGCCCAGGGACAAAGCAGAAAGGTCACTTACTGTTGCAGCCGTAGGGGCAGACCAGCAGAGCAGGCAGCTTGGGGAGCCTTGAGGACTTCACAGAATCACACCCACAGTTTAGCAAGGGGTGGAAGGCACCTCTGAGATCAGCCAGTCCAACCGACGGGCTGCCCAGCACCTCCCCCAGATCAGCCAGTCCAACCGACGGGCTGCCCAGCACCTCCCCCAGATCAGCCAGTCCAACCGACGGGCTGCCCAGCACCTCCCCCAGATCAGCCAGTCCAACCGACGGGCTGCCCAGCACCTCCCCCAGATCAGCCAGTCCAACCGACGGGCTGCCCAGCACCTCCCCCAGATCAGCCAGTCCAACCGACGGGCTGCCCAGCACCTCCCCCAGATCAGCCAGTCCAACCGACGGGCTGCCCAGCACCTCCCCCAGATCAGCCAGTCCAACCGACGGGCTGCCCAGCACCTCCCCCAGATCAGCCAGTCCAACCGACGGGCTGCCCAGCACCTCCCCCAGATCAGCCAGTCCAACCGACGGGCTGCCCAGCACCTCCCCCAGATCAGCCAGTCCAACCGACGGGCTGCCCAGCACCTCCCCCAGATCAGCCAGTCCAACCGACGGGCTGCCCAGCACCTCCCCCAGATCAGCCAGTCCAACCGACGGGCTGCCCAGCACCTCCCCCAGATCAGCCAGTCCAACCGACGGGCTGCCCAGCACCTCCCCCAGATCAGCCAGTCCAACCGACGGGCTGCCCAGCACCTCCCCCAGATCAGCCAGTCCAACCGACGGGCTGCCCAGCACCTCCCCCAGATCAGCCAGTCCAACCGACGGGCTGCCCAGCACCTCCCCCAGATCAGCCAGTCCAACCGACGGGCTGCCCAGCACCTCCCCCAGATCAGCCAGTCCAACCGACGGGCTGCCCAGCACCTCCCCCAGATCAGCCAGTCCAACCGACGGGCTGCCCAGCACCTCCCCCAGATCAGCCAGTCCAACCGACGGGCTGCCCAGCACCTCCCCCAGATCAGCCAGTCCAACCGACGGGCTGCCCAGCACCTCCCCCAGATCAGCCAGTCCAACCGACGGGCTGCCCAGCACCTCCCCCAGATCAGCCAGTCCAACCGACGGGCTGCCCAGCACCTCCCAGCTCAGCCACTCCAACCTACAGGCAGTCCAGGATCACACTGCTCAGGCAGGTTTGGAATCTCTCCTGGGGAGACTCCGCAACACCTTCTGGGCAGTCAGACTTGCCATAGGAAGCATTGCCCTCAGCACCCAGCACCCTGAAGCACAAAGCAGAGGACACCAAATCACAGCCATGGCAGAGGACCCTCCACTGCCATGGGAAGCACACACCTTTTGCATGCATGGGAAGCCATGGCAGCCCAGCCATGGCAGCACAGCTATGGCAGAGGAACCATCACTGCCATGGACAGCACACAGCATTCACACCTGTGGGAAGCCATGGCAGCCCAGCCATGGCAGCACAGCCATGGCAGCACAGCCATGGCAGCACAGCCATGGCAGCACAGCCATGGCAGAGGACCCTCCACTGCCATGGGAAGCACACACCTTTTGCATGCATGGGAAGCCATGGCAGCACGGCTCGGCCAGGCTGGCAAAGAAGCAGCTGCTTACCCTGGACGTGCAAAGTATCTCCTACCTGTATGGTGAAGCCACTGGCTGGCCACGCCACCACCAAACACCCATGATGTGGGAGATGAGGATAACTCATTTGATAGGGTTTTGTTAGGGTAGAAACTTCTGTGTGATCCTAACAGTGGTGCAGGATCTCGGGGTGTTTGGTGTCTTTATCAAAGGCCAACTTTTCTGGAGCAATGATGTGAAGATCTTGGCTCACATTTTAAAGAGGCAGTCTCTAACTTCATGGCTGAGGAGCAGCATTTAGGAGGCTTAAAGAACCCTTTCTGACTCCCCAAACCTCACAATACAAAACCCAAATGCATTCATTAGAAAACCCTTTGAATTTAAGCTCACTATTTGTGGGTGACACACAGACCCTTGATTTCCACACCCCCCCCCCAAGGGATGAATGACTCCAGTTTCTGAGAACTGAACAGAAGGCTGCAGTGTTGTGAGCCTTGCTCCAGAACCACCCCATGGTGTGTTCCACAGCACAGGCCGCACCAGATCCCCAGAATCCAGCCTTTACACAGCGCAGTCTACGAGACAACGCTCAATGAAAGGTTTGCACCCCTAAGCATAAAGGGAAAGAAGGAAAGGGTTGGCAGTGTACCTCTTCAGTTGCACTGTGGTTAAAACTAAGAGTTAAAAACTGCTTGAGAGATTTCTGCAATATACAGAAGGTTATTTGGGGGTTTGGGGTATTTTTTTGCATACGCAGAATGCAAAATTTAATTATTGACCAAAGTTCCATTTTGCCTTTCTCTCTGGAGGCTCTTGAGAGACCTTCTAGCAGCCCGCCAGGGTTTGAAGTGGGCTACAGGAGAGCTGACAAAGGCATGGAGTGACAGGAGAAGGGGTGATGACTTCAAACTGGGAGAAGCAACATTTAGATGAGACATTAGGAAGAAATTCTTCCCCGTGAGGGTGATGAGGCACTGGAACAGGTTGCCCAGAGAAGCTGTGAAGGCTCTAAGCCTGGAAGTGTTCCAAGCCAGATTGCAATCTGGTCTAGTAGATGCCCCTGTCCATGGAAGGGGGTTGGAACTAGATGATCTTTAAGGTTCCTTCCAACATAAACCAGCCTATGATTGTGTGAGTTATGGCAGGATACAAAAATCTCTCGTGGCTGAAAGAAACCCCTATCTTCTCAGCTGCAAGCCCAGGAGAGTTAAAAGCTTCCTCTCAGTCCCCACAGGCAGCACATCCTATCCTTTAACTCCCTGGCAACAAGGAGTATCAGTAATCCTGATTCAGTCCACGATTCACCAACACTGCCAGAGTTCCAGCCCCAGTATCAGACAGCAGCGCTTCTCCCTGACCGGGAGGAGGACCTGCTTGTTACTGCTGCGTGTTAGCTGCAGCAGCTGCAGCAGCCTCACACGATCCTCCTCTCCTCGCAGCTCCCCAGCTCCTCCTGTCCTGCTGGAAACTCAAACGCTGGTAGCAAAGGCTGATATAAGGAGGATGACACAAAGGAGCTCCTCGGAGCTCACACTGTGATCCTATCACAGGCTGTCTTATCTTCCCCCACTGAATCTGCCAAGACAACTTCAAGAAGTCTTCCAAGGTATTGCACTGACCCTGAGCACCAGAACTGAATGCTGAAAGCTCCAAAGCTTATTGCTCCAGCTCTGCTGGTACTTACTTACCAAACACCACGCAGCAGCACTATCTAGCTCTAAACATTTAAAAAGACTTAACAAACACAGCTGGCACCCTGTCAACCTTGGACAAAGGTTCTAAGTGACTCAAACTGACCAGCACTGTGTGCTCAATGCCTTGGTCACTCCCCAGACATCAACTTCATTCTCAGACACAAAGTGTTCAGGAGAATCCTGAAGATTCCTTCTTGTGGCACATCAGGTTATACTCAGAATTGTTTAGGCTGGGAAAGATCATCAAGTCCAACCCTTAACCCAGCACTGCCAGGTCACCAGTAAACCATGGTCCTACATCTACATGGCTGTGAAACCCCTCCATGGATGGAGACTCCACCACAGCCCTGGGCAGCCCAGGCCAGGCCTTGACAACTCTTGTGGAAGAAATGATTCCTCATGCCAATCTAAGCTTCCCTTAGTGCATCTTGAGGCTGTTTCCTCTCATCCTTGTTCATGGTGAGGCCTCCCCAGCCCTGTGAGACTTCCTGGAGAAGCTGCCCAAAGGCCACCTCCAAGCACATTTGTCTGAAGTTTGTGTTCACAGCTGCCTGTATCGGTTCGAGTTTAAGCTTCCCAGGGGACTCAAAATACAGCTAACAGAAACCAATACAATAACAACAGGATGCCTTCCCCTCTCCCCCACTTTAGAAAGAAAGGAATTAGATGTAGAGAGAGAAGGGGTAAAACGCCCAAGGAACAGTCCTGCTTCGGTTTGGAAGTTAAAAGACTGTAACAATAAACAAAAGGTAATTAAGGTAGGGGAGTTACAAAAAGGTATAGGGAAGGGGAAAAAAAGAACAAGATACAAAAAATAAATATACAACCAGATTGCTGACAATGGATGGAGGTAGATTCAGGAAGGGATGTCCACCGTGCCATAGAAAATGGTCATGTGGCAAGACAGGAGCAGCAGGAACAAGGTGGTGCTGGCAGGCAGGCAGGGCAGCAGAGAAACAAGGGGACACAGCCTCAAGCTGTGCCAGGGCAGGTTCAGGCTGGATGTTAGGAGGAAGTTGGTCCCAGAGACAGTGATTGGCATTGGAATGGGCTGCCCGGGGAGGTGGTGGAGTCCCTATCCCTGGAGGTGTTCAAGGAGAGCCTGGCTGGAGCACTTAGTGCCATGGTCTGGTTGGTTGGGTAGGGCTGGGTGCTAGGTTGGGCTGGGTGAGCTTGGAGCTCTCTGCCAACCTGGGTGATTCTATGAAACAGGAAGTTCCTCTGTTTATATAGGGGGTCCAGACAGGAACTGGGAGTGGGCTAACCACTGCACCTGGGGTCAGGTACAGACCCATCCCCTGGGAGGAGTCAGGAGGACCTGGGGTCAGGTTCAGACCACAGACCACCTCCCCAAAAGGGTTAATCCTTTACACTGCCTACAGTCTGCGGGGAGGCATCTGATGGTAAACACCCATGTAGAGATATGCACAAGTGGTCAGCTGCAGCAATGACTTGAGAGTACTCTGGATGCATTGTTGACATGGAGCTCCCTCCAACCTGAGGAATGCTTTTCATCATCTCCAGGTGACTTCTAATCATTCCTGTCCCATTCAGATGTATGACTTGGCTGCAATTATTCACAGTTAGTCAACTCTCAGCTGAAGTACAGCAATGTGATGCAGCTGGTAAGGAGGTAGAACATCACCAGGAATGATCCTGGACTCTACTCAGGCTCCTCCAAAACCAAAATCAAGTGCAGGGTTCTTACCTTCCTAACCCTCCATGCCATGCTGCCTGTTAAGATGAGCTGGGTCAGTCTCTCCTCCCAAGGAACAAGTGACAGAACAGAAGGAAATGACCTCCAATTGTGCCAGGGGAGGTTTAGGTTGGACATTAGGAACAATTTCACCACTGAAAGGGTTGCCAAGCCCTGGCACAGGCTGTTCAGGGCACTGGTGGAGTCCCCATGCCCAGAGGCTTTCACAGCCATGTGGATGTAGTGCTGAGGTGGTTTAGTGGTGACCTGGCAGTGCAGGACTTGATGATGTTTAAGGTCTCTTCCAACCAAACCAATGTTATGGTTCTAAGACACCCTCATCGCTGCTGATGGGTGGAAGGATGGTGCAGCTTTGTGGCCAGAAAGCAGAACTGTCCCAGGATCAAATCTGAGGGTCTGGAATGAACCAAGAAGTAAATGTCATTGATCAACACCTCCCAGTTCTTGCTCCATGTCAAATGCACATTTCTAGGGCTGTGCTCTCTCTGCTACAGAAAACCAGAACTATTAGATGTATGAGAGAGGATGGGAAAAGGCCCCCTTCCCAAAATGGGACATTACTGCAGCCAGGGTTTTTTTTCCTCCTGAGGAAACTGAAAAGAAAAAAAAAATGTCTGGCAGATGTTAACCACTTTGCTTAATGTACTGAGATACTTTGGTGATCAAAGTGGTAGGAGAGCTTGTGCAGAACAGAATAAATGGCTTTGCTGAGGTACTGTCAAAACAGTAGCAAGGAGATAGGTTTCCTGTGAAGATAGAAAGGGAGCAGCAGCAAAGGTGTTCTGGAAGAGGACAGCTGGTGCCAGGCATGCTAAAAATAAGAAGGGGAACACAGCCCTTGCTCCACTGCCAAAAGGGAAAGGAAAATCTTCCTGTCTGCCAGGAGAAGTCACTTCTCATCCAGTCTTGTTTTTGCTGGGTAGCCAGCTGAGGTGGCACCATGAAGGACATCACTGGCAGGAAGGTTTCCTGGTTCCTTGAACTCTTCCCCAACAGGCAGCACAGCCCCAGAACTTCCACTGGCAAGACAGTTCCCATTTCTAGAGTTTTCCACAACCCTAGAATCACAGACTGGTTTGGGTTGGAAGGGGCCTTTAAGAGCAGCCAGTTCCAACCCCCTGCCATGGGCAAGGATAGCTCCTATTAGATGAGCTTGCTCAAGGCAGCATCCAGCCTGGCTTGGAACACTTCCAGGCTTGGAGCCTCCACAACTTCTCTGGGCAACCTCCTCCAGTGCCTCACCACTCTCATGAGGAAGAATTTCTTCTAGTATGTGAGCTAAATCCAGCTTCTTCCAGTCTGAAGCCATTATCCCCTGTCCTGTCACTGCATGTCTTTGTACAAGGTCCCTCTCCAGTTCTCCTGTAGCCCACTTCAAATTCCAGAAGGCTGCTAGCAGGTCTCAGAGCCTTCTCTTTTCCAGGCTGAACAACCCCAGCTCTCTCAGCTTGCCTTTGTAATTTCTAATGATACCACACAGAATCTAGGCAAAGATGGAGTGCCTGCCCTGCAAGCTGCTCTAGCAGGAGGTGTCTCTGCCCGTGGCAGAGGGGCTGGAACTGAGTGATCTTTAAGGTCCCTTCCAAGCCAAACCAGTCTGTGATTTTATGAACTGTGAGTGATGGCCTCCTCTGTGTCTGTGTCGTGGACAAACTGTTAGACTCAGGAGGAAGACACTCTCAAAACGTGCTGCCAGCCCTGGGCACCTTCACTGGCAGGAGCTGGGGAGCCCTGCAAGATGCATATGGCAGCACAAAAACATCAGTGGGAAGGTGGATGCCTTTGTGCTGCATTTTGGAAAGGCTGAGTGTTCACAGAGTCCCAGCATGGTGGGGCTTGGCAGGGGCCTCTGCAGACCACCCAGTCCAACCCCCCTGCTAAAGCAGGGGCACTCACAGCAGCTTGCCCAGGAGCACAATGGGCAGGGGGGTTTGGAATCTCTCCAGACAAGGAGACTCCACAACCTCTCTGGGCAACCTGCTCCAGGGCCCCAGCACCCTCACACCAAAGAGATTTGCCCTTCTCTTCTGGTGGAACCCCCTGGGTTCCAGTGTGTGCCTTCTGCCCCTCATCCTGTCACTGGGCACCACTGACAACAGTCTGGCCTCATCCCTTTGCCCTTTGGCTCTTGCTGAGCATTGACCAGCTCCCCTCTCAGGCTGCTCTTCTCCAGACTCAAAAGCCCTGGGTCTCTCTCTCAGCCTTTCCCATTAATTCAGTTCAAGGTTCAACAGCTTTCATCCCTAGAGGATGGCCTAGGGACCAGGGATGGATTTTGGCAGGGAGGATAGGACAAGACTGTTTTTCTAGGGAACATGCTGAGAAAGGAAGCAGCTTACATCACTGTGTCAGTGTGCTGTAGCTTCTCCCCAGCCTTGGCTGTGTGGATGCACCACACTCTTCCTCCCCCTCAGGCAGCCAGGATTAACTGACAGGGCTGTCAGAGCTGATTCATTCCACCCAGCCTTTTATGAATATCTAAATCCCCAAAAGGGTCAAAGAGGAGAGTGGTGGTCAGGGTCACAGCTGACACTTGCAGAGAAACCTGCTGGTGGACAATTCTAATCCTCCCAGTGAGGACCTGCTGGCTGCCAGCCTGCAGCCCGAGTGTTGCTGCATCCAGCCCGGCTGATAAAACTGGAGGAGGGAGGGCTGCTCTGTTGGCTACATATTGATGAATTCTGTGAAAAAGTAGCCACTAATAAGATTTCTCAGCTCCTGCCTTGCATAACAGTGAAGACTGGAAGGTCCTGCCACGTTCTGAAGGATCCAGCTAAAGTCCCATCTGATCAATTAATGCCTTCTTGGCAATGCAAAATTAGAGCTCTTTGGGAAATGCTAGCACAGCAGTGCAAGAAACGGCCTCGGGTTGAACCAGGGGAGCTTTAGGGTGGCCATGAGAGCAAATCCCTCCCCTCAAGGGTTGCCGAGGCCTGGCCCAGGCTACCCAGGCAGTGGTGGAGTCCCCATCCCTGGAGGCGTTTCAAAGCTGTGTAGATGTGATGCTCAAGGACATGGTTTAGTGGTGACTTGGCAGTGCTGGGTTAATGGTTGGACTGGATGCTCTTAAAGCCCTTTTTCAACTCAAGCCATTCTTTGACAGAAGACATCAAGTACTACATTAAAGCTGGCACCATTCTTCATCTGTGGAGAAACAATGGATTTTGTCAAGTGCCATAATCCAGCCACTTAATTTAATTAAACATCAACTCTTTACATGGGATTGGAAACCAGGGCTACCTTGAAACAACTGCTGAAGGCTTGACACACCTATGAGACACAGGTGTGAGGCCATTTCATCCTTACCAGGCAGCTACAGCCACCCACAGCAGTGCTGGTGTCCTCTTGGTGAGCCCTCTTCTTCCCACATCACCTGTGGAAATCCCAAGTGAAGGTTCTTCCACAACCAGTTCTCCATGAAGGGGAATACTTGTGCAGATTATATCCTAATCTTTGTGGCCATGGCACCTTGGGACATGGTTTCCTGGCTGTGGTGGTGTTAGGTTGGTGGTTGGACTCGACAACTTTGGAGTCTTTCCCAACCAAAACAATTCTGTGGTTCTATGATTCCATCTATGAAACTCGGTTCAGCTCTCAAATGCCAGCTAGACACCGTCCTGGGCAGCCTGCCCTAGCTGACCCTGCTTTCAGCAGGAGGCTGGAGGAGACAATCACCAGAGGTCCCTTCTCACCACCATTATTCCATCACTCTGTTCATGCAGCAGTTTCCTCTGGCAGGATATTTGCAAATTGCCAACCCAAGCTCATCTGCTCTGCATCCTATTTCCTTACAGCTGCTCAGGAGAAGGAATCAAAACCCCCCAACCTCCAGCTATTGTATTTCTGAGGTTTATGCCCATTTTGTTCAAGACAGACCTCAGCACCAGGCAGCTTTCCAAGACTCCTTCTCAAGGTTCTGGGAGCAGAGGTACTCTGGCTGGGTCGGATCCAGCGAGGAACACACATCCCAGTGATTGCAAGGCAGGTCCACAGCGATGAGACAGGTTTGAGGTGAACCCATCCCACAGGGTCCACAGTCCATGTGAAGAAACCACAGACAAGAGCTCCTCCAACACAGACCAGATGAGGCTGAGGGGCCAGGCTGAGGTGGAATTGAGCTCCTGGGAAGGGCTGTGGTTGAGGCCCCAGGTGAAGCTGGTTAATGTGAGGAGCAGCTGAGGGAAGTGGGGTTATCCAGCCTGGAGAAAAGGAGGCTGAGGGGAGACCTTCTGGCTCTCTACAGCTCCCTGACAGGAGTGGGGGTTGGGTCTTTTTCCCAAGCACCAAGCAAGAGGAAATGGCCTGAAGTTGCAGCAGGGGAAGTTTGGGTTGGACACTGGAAGAAGCTTTTTCCCTGCAAGGGTTCTCCAGCACAGGAACCACCTCCCCAGGGAGGTGGTTGAATTCCCATCCCTGGTGTTGAAAAGAGGCAGAGATCTGGTGCTGAGAGATGTGGTTTAGCACCAGCCCTGCCAGACAATGCTTGGACTGGGTGACCTTAAAGCTCCTTCCAAGCAAAGGATTCCATGACTATACAATAACCCACTGAAATTTCAGTCCTTGACCCCAGAGCCAGGTGCTGCTGCTCACAGAGCCTCCCTGGCTGCATTGTGGCTCTCTCCACAGAACACTGCTGGCTTGCAGCCCCAGGAGCACCAAAAAGAGCCACAAAAACCACTGCCTTTCAAAAAGAGCCAAGCTGGAAAGAGGCAGCAGCCCGGTGGATAGAAAAGGCTTGATTCTGGCAGGTGTCATCCTGTTCCCTCATTATGCTAAACAAAAGAGAAGGGAATTGGCTCTTCCAGGCTCTAATTAATTACGACCCATCAGGAGCTGCTTATGCCAGAGCTGTCAGTCAGCAAAGGTAGGAAGGAACTAGCCCTGGGAGAGCTGCAAAGCACTCTGGACAGCTTCTGAAGTCATGCAGCGTCCTGCTGCTCAGGGACGAATGCAAAACACACGGTGAGGAGAGGTGGAGGGAAGGAGATCCTGTGGGGCTCTGCACGGTGGTGGAGAGCACTGTGTGGGCTGGGAGGAGCCTGTGGCCGAGAAAGGTCAGGGCAGAGCACACCTCTGTATTTCGGCTGCAATTAGTGTGTCTGGTGGAGCCATGCTCCCCACTAGCACTGCACAGCCTCTCTGGGAGAGCCCCAGGTGGGTTCCTTCACAACAGAGATGAAGCTCATCTCCTGTCCCTTAAAATTACTGTCAAAGCACCCAGGGTTTGTCTGAAAACCCAAAGGCAGCATTAAGAACAGGTAACAAACACAGAAGGGAGTCCAGCAGAGGATACATGGATGCTGAGGGGCCTGGAGCAGCTCTGGGAGGAGCAAAGGCTGAGAGCCTGCAGAAGAGCAGCCCCAGAGGGGATCTAAGCAATGCTCAGCAAGAGATAAAGGACCTGTGGGGGGCAAGAGGATGGGGCCAGACTCTTCTCAGTGATACCCAGGGACAGGACAAGGAGCAATGGGCACAAAGTGGAGCCCAGGAGGTTCCACCTGAACAGGAAGAGAAAGTTGTTTGTTGTGAGGGTGCTGGAGCCCTGGAGCAGGCTGCCCAGACAGGCTGTGGAGTCTCCTTCTCTGCAGAGCTTCCAAACCCCCCTGGCCGTTGTGTTGCTGGGCAAGCTGCTGTGGGTGCCCTGCTTTAGCAGGAGGTTGGACTGGATGTTCTCCAGGGGTCCCTTCCAACCCCCATAATGCTGGGATTGTGCTGTGACTTTTGCAGAGCTGCTTCTCAGCAGAGAAACTCACTTCAGTATTGACACCAGCAGCTTGTCAGTGGTGTCACTGTGTGTGGAAGGATGGATGTGATGGGAAAGCCAGGGAACAGAGTCACCGTTCATCCCCTCAAACCAAACCTGGCAAAGCCAGGAGGCTGATACAGAGATGGGCAGGGGCAGGAACATGGACTCTGTGGACTCTCACCCCAAGAAGGGCATTTAGTTGCTGGAGCAAGTCCAGAGAAGAGCAATGAAGCTGTTGCAGGGTCTGGAGAACAGATCTGTGAGGAGCAGCTGAGGGAACTGGGGCTGTTTAATCTGGAGAAAAGGAGGCCAAGTGGAGACCTGGCTTTCTACACCTCCCTGAAAGAAGGTCAGAGCCAGGTGGAGTTGTTCTCTTCTCCCAAAGAACAAGAGAAAATGGCCTTGAGTTGCCTCAGGGGAAGTTTAGGTGGGACACGAGGAATGACTTCTGTCAAGGCCTGTCCCAGGTTGCCCAGGGCAGTGGCGGAGTCCCCATCCCTGGAGGGTTTTCAAAGCCATGGAGATGTGCTGAGGGACATGGCTAAGTTGGATCTTAAAGTTCTCTTCCAACCAAAGAATTCCATGATTCTAATTTGTGCAGGAAAAGAACACTCTGACTTAGTTCAGTCTTCACATGACGATTAACATTTTCTGGCCAGAAGAGCCTGGCAGTGAAATAATTATTTAGCCTCCTGCCTGCCTAATGCCAGAAGCAGGCTGCAGAGCCCTGCTGCTGCTTTGCTGGAACAGCTTGCCATCCCTCTGCTTTCCCTGGTGTGGCCAGGAAAACACCAGCTGAGGAGCTGGGCTGCTGCTGCTCCTACGTGGAACCATCTCGCTCCTCTGCTCTGGGGCTGGGAGAGTGCCCACTGAGGAGGCTGAGCCTCTTCTCTGCACTGCAGTGTCCCACACACCCTGGATACTGCTTCTGGTTGGAGCAGGAGGGAAGGTGGCTACTGGGAGATCTCCTCCTAGAAGTCTGTGTAATGTGAGAGATGTTTGCTGCAGTTCTTTTTGTTGTCACAGAATTCCAGGATCCAGCTGCTGCTTATTTGGTCTTGTTTTCCTCCAAGTCCTTTTTGTTGGCTCAGTTGTTGTCAGGCTACAACATTGAAGTTTTTGTTGTTCCTTTAAAAATTGGCTCTGTTTTTTTGGTAAGTGAAATGCAGTGAGAGACACTGGAGGGTTTTTTTCCCTTGCCAGTTTGAGATTCTTTTGCACACTCAAAAAAAAAAAAAAAAAATCATCACAGCATTAGGGTCTAGAGATGGCTGCTGCTCTGGTGTGCTTTTAGAGAGCTGATGGCGATTAGCTGAGCCTACTAATTAATGAATTGCAACATTTGTTATGTTAGTGGAGGTGTACCCTGACTGAAGGAGACACAGCTCTGGGACATGAGCCAGGAGTGTCCCCAGGTGGCCAAGAAGGCCCCCAGCATCCTGATTTGGATCAGGAGTAATTTGGCCTGCTGCACTGGGGCAGGAATTGTGCCCCTGGGCTCAGCACCGGCGAGGCCACACCTCGGACGCTGGGCTCAGGTTTGGGCCCTCGCTCCAAGAAGGACACTGTGGGGCTGAGCAGGCCCAGAGGAAGGCTGTGAAGCTGCTGAAGGGCAGGGGACCACAGCTGGCTGGCTGGGGCACACCAGGGCACTCGGTGGCTTTTTGGGGTGCTTTAGGGCTTTGTATGGCCACTTCTGTCCTGAATCAGCCTGAACCTGCACTTGCAGGGCGAGGGAGCTGCTCACAGTGATGCCTTTGCCAGCTTGCTCAGAATAGCACAGACTCCTTGCAGAGAAGATTTCACTGAAAGCAGGGAGGGGGAATGCCAAAAGCAGAGCAGACAGCAAGGAGGTTCCACAAAGTGTGCCAGCTCAGAGGACTGTGGAATCATTTAGCTGGGAAAAGACCCTGAGGCTGTCCCAGGGAGAGCACCTTCCTGATCCCAGCTGCACCATGCAGGACCCTACAGGACAGGACCATGGCTCATTTCAAGAGCCAGCTCACGGAAGTATCCTGTATCATCCACCAGCTCGGGTCTTCCAAAAGTCCAATCTGGCAAACTGCAAAGGGAGACTAAAGGTATTCCTGGTTTAAAACCCACATCAATGGGAAGGCTCCTGGGAGGTCTCAGACCAGTACCTGAAGAGGGCTACAGAAAGCTGGGGAGGGACTGTCACAGAGGCTTGTAGTGATAAGATGAGAGGGAATGGACTGAAGCTGGAGATTAGGAAGAAATTCTTTCCAGTGAGGGTGGTGAGACACTGGCACAGGTTACCCAGGGAGGCTGTGGATGCTCCCTCCCTGGAGGTGGTCAAGAGTACCTTTCTTAGAGGTCTTTTCCAGCCAAAACAATTCCATGATGATGCAGGTCATCAGCTGAAACCCACTTTGCCCCCAACAAATTGCTCCCCTGACACTGACCACAGCTTGATCCCATTCCCTACTTTTTCCCTGTTCCTTGGCAGGGATATCCCAGGTGCCCTGGCAAGAAAGGGTCAGAGTCCAGGAAAAGACCACGCATGGACTTGTGGGCTCTGTTCCCTTTCAGAGAGCTCTGAGTAGGCTCCTTCCAGGCCTTTGTGGGGTGAGAAGAGTTTTGTCCCCTGGTCCCTGCTGCCAGAGCAGACAGCTGAAGGGAGCAGGAGCTGCTCTTCTGGCTACGAGAGTCCAGCTGTCAGGAGGAGGCTTCCCTGGGGGATTTATACAGGAGATGAGTTTCCTCTGCAGCTTTTCAGCTCTGGTAACTTCTTTCACTCTAAATGTGTAACAGCAAATTTAAAATTCTTTTGCACAAAAGGTGTTTTAAGCGGGGCTGTGCTTGAGATATACTGGAAGGGAAGCATTTTGAGGTCCTCTGTACTTCAAAATAAGGGTTCTCCTCTCAGAATCAGTCCCAGAATGGTTTGGGTTGGAAGGGACCTTAAAAATCTAATTCCAACCCTCTGCCATGGGCAGAGACACCTCCCACTAGAGCAGGTTTAAAAAACAAGGCTCAAGATCACTACAGGTACAAGCAAAGCTCTTGCTGCAGATGGAGCACATCTCCAGTACATGGAAGGCAAACTGAGCCTCCAACAACCAACGTTGGACCCTGGCAGAAGACCAACTCCCCAGCACGCAGCCAGCCAGGCACCTCCCTTCTCCTGACACAAAGCAGCAGGCATGAAGCCACAGAGAAAAGGCAGGAGGGCTGTCTGCTGGCAGCTTCACAGGGCAAGCAGTGCTCCCAGACCAGCCTTTGCCCAGGCACCAAACCTGCTCAGCTCTGCCTCACTCAGGAACCAGGACATGAGATCTTGCTTCTCATGGAGCACATGCATCAGGTGAGAGGAGCAGAGCACCAAACATGGCCTAAAACACTCCTCCAAGGTGGCACGGGAGGAGCTCAGCTTTGTTCAACAAACAAACTGGCCTGAGCCTGAAAGAAAAAAGAAGATAGCAGTGAGGAAGGGATATGGAAACAGCCCAGCTCTTCAGTTGCCCTCCCCAATGCAGAGGCTTCCACAGGAGCAACCAGAGCAGGGAGCATAACCACAGGGCAAGGCAGAAGCTGCCAGCAGCAGATGGTGTACTTGGGGGGTCTGGCCTTTGTAGAAAGGTGAAGAGCAGGGCTGAGTGTGCTAGGGATGGAAGTGCCAGACCCAGAGATGAGTTTAGCAAGTGTTTATTGGAAAAGCTCCCACAGCTGAGACCTGCCCTTCAGGATGGGTCAGGATCTGGGTTCATCTGCACCAGCAGAAACCTGAGGACTGGCGACACGGTGTAGAGGTTGCTTCGGGAAAGGCAGACCTGCATCAAGAGCTTCAGGTGCTTGGTTCTACAGGCAGGAGCCTGAAAATCCTTTGTTCTGGCTGAGGCACAAGAGCTCGGCCAGTATCTGCGGTAGCTCCTAGGTCCCAGCAGGGATTCCTTTGGCTAAGGAGCACCACTTGCTGTGGCCATTAGGGGAAAGCCACGGCTGGGATGGCAGAGGGGTGCCCAGGAGGACAGGCTGGGCTCCCAGAGGTGGTAACATCTGGGTATCTTCCCCCTCCCATCCAGAGATGCTCTGCACTCTGGTTTAAGGTCAGGGCACTCAAGCACAGCTGCAGGCACTGCAAGCCTGGGCTGCGAACGCTCTCCTGCCATGAGCTCCAAGGCATCTCAGAGTCCAGACTGGCAGGGGACAGAAGATTAACTCCCAGGTTTTCCCACACTCCCAGAAAAGCCTCAGCTGCTTCTCTCAGCTGATGGCTCCCATGGTTAGTGGCACTCCCAGTCTCATGGATTCACTGAATAAGAGCTCTGTGAGCTAAAAATCAATGGGAGCTTTTCATGACCCTGAGAAAGACTGATCTTCAAAGGCAACCAAACAACTCCTCTGGGTACTGTACTGGAAGAACTCCAGAGCTCATGATGAGCCATGAGGTTAATGTGCAGGAACATCCAGTTCTGGTGCCCACCAGCATACAAAGGACATGGAGCAGCTGGAGCAGGTCCAGAGGAGACCACAAAGCTGATCAGAGGGCTGGAGAACCTCCCCATGGTGTAGGCTGAGAGAACTGGGCTTGTTCAGCCTGGAGAAGGCACTAGGGAGACCTTAGAGCAGCCTTCCAGTACCTGAAGGGAGCTAAAGGAGAGCCGGGGAGGGACATTTTACAAGAGCTTGTAGTGACAGGATGAGGGGGAATGGATTGAGGCTGGAGGAGGGGACATTTAGACTGAAGATTAGGAAGAAGTTCTTTCCAGTGAGGGTGGTGAGAGACTGGCACAGGTTGCCCAGGGAGGCTGGGGCTGCTCCCTCCCTGAAGGTGTTCAAGGCCAAGTTAGATGAGGTCTTGAGCAACCTCTTCTAGTGGAAAGTGTCCCTGCCCATGGCAGGGGGGTTGGAACTCGATGATCTCCCAGATGCCTTCCAAATGACACCACTCTGTGAGCCTAGATGCTCTGCTCCAAATGCAGCTGCAGCACACGAGGGAGTCCTGTGGCATTAGCTGGGGCAGACCTACAGCAGCTTCCTCGTATCAACTACAGCAGGTGTTTGGTCTGGTGGACAAACTATCAGGAGAGGCAGAATCCAACAGCTGAGTGCAGCCCTGGAGGTCATGCTACATGAAGTTCATGTGCTGGCAGGAGGGAACTTCTTACTGCAGGGGAGTTCTAAGTTTTGCCTGCACCCAAGTGCTACTCATGGATATACTCCTAGAAGTACAGGACAGACTGGATACAAGGAAGAAATGCTTTACTCTGAGGGTGGGGAGAGCCTGGCCCAGAGAGGTGGTAGCTGCCCCATCCCTGGAACCATTCCAGGTCAGGTTTTTCTGGGGCTCTGAGCAACCTGCTCTGGGTGCAGATCTCTGGGTCAGGCATTGGAACAGGCTGCACAGGGAGGTCCTTGGAGGTGTCCAAGAAGTGTGGACACGGCACTGTGGGACATGGTTTGACAGCCATGGTGGTGCAGGGTTGATGGTTGGGCTTGATGATCTTAGAGGTCTATTCCAACTAAAACAATTCTATGATTCTGAGTCCCAGCTGACAGCAGGGGGTTGGACTGGATGACCTTTAAAGGTCCCTTCCCACCCAAACCAGTCCATGATTCATTCATCTCTACAGGAACTTCCAGGTCTGTCTCTGTCACCTCCAACCATGCTTCTGAGTGACAAGAAGTTTTGGTTACTAATGCAAACCACATTTTAATTCCACACAGCACTTCTGAAACACATCCATTACATTTGTGTCACAGCCAACATCCAGAAGGTGCCCAGCAGGAGATGCTCAGCAGCTTCTCTGCGGAGAAGCAGGGGGGGGTCGGTCTGAAATTCCAAAGTGCAGGTTCTTTGGTTCCTTGTGCTCCAAAGGACTTCTTAGCACTATTAAAGCTTTCCCACACCTCTCTTAGCACTGATTTATCATTGCTGGCTTTTGTTCTTTTTGGTTTTCATTGCACCTGTGAGTTTTACATCAGTTTAGCTGTGGAACAGGCAATTTGTTCATCCTCCAGCTCCTCAAAACAGGTCTTTGGAAAAGCTATCAAAAATATTTGCTATAAGAAAAAAACCAACTCTGTATTTGGCTTGCAAAGAAGCGTGGGTTTCTTTACCTGCTTCTCACAGCTGAGGTGGTGCTCCACCATCTATGCTTCCTCCCTCTAGCTCTTCAGCAGCACTTTTGAAGCAAGCTCACTTCTCCAAGGTTATGCACTGAAGACCAAAGCCACAGGATCTCTGGTCAAGCTCTTTTCTACTGTGAGCTCTTGGGAAAAGGTGTTGGAAGAGACTTACAGCAGGACCATTAGAGCCTTGAGTTCAACAACAAAACGTGGACGTTCAGAAGCTGCCAAACAGGAGAGCCCCCAGTAGAAGTCACACAAAACCCCAGAATGCCAGCATGGTGGGGGTTGGAAGGCACCTCTGGGGATCATCCAGTCCAACCCCCCTGCTAAAGCAAGGGCACCCACAGCAGCCTGCCCAGCATTGCAATGGCCAGGGGTGTTTGGAAGCTCTCCAGACAAGGAGACTGCACAGCCTCTCTGGACAGCCTGCTGCAGGGCTCCAGCACCCTCACAACAAAGACATTTCTCCTGTTCAGACAGAATCTCCTGGGTTCCACTTTGTGCCTGCTGCCCTATGTCCTGTCACTGGGCATCACAGAAAAGAGGTCAGGAGAGGAACCAAGAGCAGAACATGTCAACACCTGAAAACCCATCCAAAAGGGATGATTTAAGAGGTCATCTTAAGGCTTTGTGGTCTCTTGCACCTTGGCAGCAGTCATCTGAAACTGTGGCACATAGGGCACGCTGGCTTTATACTTAAGGCTACTTTGGATCAGAGCATTTAAATCAGGTGGTGTATGCTGAAGGAACCCCCCCTCTTCGAGCAGATCAGCTCTATGAACACCACACATCACCCCAGAACCTTTTGTTACAAAAATGTCATCTTCTCCTTTGTCCAGGGACATTAACCCCAGGTAACAGAGGCTCTGCTCAGGACTGTCTCCATCTGTGAAAGTCTCATCCTGGTCTGAAGGCTCTGAAAATCCCTCTGAAGAGATGAGGGAAAGGGATAGAGTCTTGCTGGTCTGCCTGCCAGGACAGTCAGGCAACAGGAGGACGGCCCCATTTCCCACATCCCAGGAGCCCCTGGAGAAGGTGCCTGTAGCTATGGAATCCTCAGCTACAGAGCATCTGCTGACAGAACTTGACTGGTTTGTTTTCTGTCGATAAAGGCCACTCGATCCAGAGCTGCTGACAACGGTAGCGTATTTGATATCGCTCTGCCGTGGCATTTCTCCACTGCTGTGGCCATCCTGGGAGCTCTCAGAGAAGGCGCTGCTACTGAAATGGCTGTTAGAGCAAGCAGAGTCACCTTCAGAGTCTTGAGCTGTTGCAAACACTGAATCCATGACTATGAAACCTTGAGTGTCCTCCGGTTTCAGCGCCTGAGTAACGCTGAAGTCTTCCAGCACTATTGGTGGCTCCGGAAGAGGCTCGAATGACATCACTTCAGGGTGCTTGATAAAGAGATGCTCAAAAGTTTCAGGCTAGAAGAAAAGGTAAATCTTAGTGTCCACCTATTGTTTAAGAGCTTCATTTCAGGAAGCTTTGAACAACCACAGTCAAAACCCCCTCAGCTTTACTAAAGAGTTTAACTGAAACCCCTGAACCCACATTTCCGCTGCTCTTTAGGTCTGTGTGTAGGTGAAGATTGAGGGACAAGAGAACAAAGAGCCACTCTGTGTGTGAGGCCCTGCATAGCCAACCTTCTGGGAAGTGCTCAGGGCTCTGACCAAAGACAGCACATCACTCAAGTTGAAATGGAAGCAGCTGAATGCCCCCAGCTCTTTCACCATTAATAAACATGCACATCCAGCTAAAAACATGGAATGCCAGAATGCCAGCATGGCAGGGCTTGGAAGGCGCCTCTGGAGGTCATCCAGTCCAACCCCCCTGCTCACGCAGGACACCCACAGCAGCATGCCCAGCAGCACAATATCCAGGAGGGTTTGGAAGCTCTGCAGAGAAGGAGACTCCACAACCTGTCTGGGCAGCCTGCTCCAGGGCTCCAGCACCCTCACAGCCTCCACTGGACTCCCTCCAGTACTTCCCCATCTCTTGAACTGGGGACCCCAAAACTGGACCCAGTGCTCCAGATGTGGCCTCACTAGGGCAGAGTACAGGGGGAGGAGAATCTCCCTCAACCTGCTGGCCACACTCTTCCTAATGCACTCCAGGAGACCGTTGACCTTGGCCATGAGGGCACACTGCTGGCTGATGGGGAACTTGTCCCCCAGCACTCCCAGGTCCTTCTCCATGGAGCTGCTTCCCAGCAGCAACAGGGAGCTGCTCCTCCTCAGGTGCAAGGACCCTATGCTTGTTGAACTTCATGAGGTTCTACCCAGCTCTGCAGCCTGTCCAGGTCTCATTGAAAGGCAGCACAGCCTGAGGGGTGTCAGCCACTCCTCCCAGTGTTGCATCACCAGCAATCTGGCTGCGGATCACAACCCTTCCTTCAGTCACCTTAAGCCCAGTCTAACCAACATGTAGAGTTCAGTCCTGAGCAAAGAGCAGCCAGACCACTGGGGTGGGGGAAGAAGCAGCAGCAGGAAAATACTGACCTTCTGAAAATTAACTCCTTGTGCCCAGGAACAGTTCTTGGGGTTTGGAACATCCTCCCAGAACAGCTTCTTCATTCTGAAAGATCAGGTAAATTCTGGGGTTGGTACTGGTCTGACATTCTGCACTGCTGAAGTCACCTCTGCTCTGTCACCATCTCTGCCATTTCCTTTACTCAGAGCTCTATGGCAATGGTGCAATTGTTGAAATATTACAGATGGCAAACATTGAATGGGAAAGATAAAGAATTTTAAAATGGCATTAGTTGGAAGAGACCTTCAGGATCCTCGAGTCCAACTGTTCTCTAATTCTACCAAGTCTGGTGCTAAACCATGTCCCTCAGCACCACAGCTTCTAAAACTTTCCAGGGATGGGATTCAACCACCTCCATGGGGAGCCCCGTTCCAGTGTTTGAGAAGCCTTTCAGGAAAGAAGTTTCTTCTAATGTCCAACCTAAATCTCCTCTGGTGCAACCTGAGGCCATTTCCTCTTGTCCTATCATCTGTTACTTGGGACAAGAGACCAACACTCATCTGTTTCAACCTCCTTTCAGGGAGTTGCAGAGAGCCAGGTGGTCTCCCCTCAGCCTCCTTTTCTCCAGGCTGAACAGCCTCAGCTTCTCCTCACAAGACTTGTTCTCCAGACCCTTCACCACCTCCACTGTCCTAGCTATCCCCAGAGCGTCCTTTACCACAGTTCATCATCTAAGCTGCATCAATTTCATCTAAAGGCCTTCTTGGGGTTTCACAAGACAATGAGCAAGTTACCTTTGGTGTGAAACCAGCAACGCTCCAAGCAACAGAGCTGAGGTGGAAATCACTATTGGCAGAACCACAGAGAGGTTGGCGTTCTTCTCATGCTCATATCCACCTGGAAAGGAGAAATTCAGCTCACAATGCAGTGAAACAATTAGTCTATGATCAAAGAGTTAGCAACAGGGAAACACCGAGTGGCAGAAACAGAAGCTGGAACACAAAACCCCTTCAGAAACAGCTTTCTTTGCACATCAACACACCTTTACCTTGAGAACAGAGAAAAAGGAGGTATTTTAAATACTGAAGTGACTCTTCCATCCCCATGGGAGGTGTCTACCGCTCCCTGGCTATGAAAATTCATGTGAAGTAGGAGAATAGTCCCACAGCTAGAGAAGGAAGAATCATAGGGACCTTGGATCTCAGCTGTCAAGTTAAATCCATGGGAATTCAGGTCCCTCACTCAACTCATCCTCCAGTTCAAGCAACTTCACTGTTTTTAGTTACAATTACTTTACTACTGACTTCTCCTGTATTTAAACTGTATTTTTAAAGCCCCTATTACATAAACATTGAGAGGGTCCTAGAGGTCACCTTTGGTAAAGTGCTCTGTTGCTCTGGATTTGCCAACTCCTTCAGCGAACACCGGGTACAAGCTGAAGCGGTACTTCTCAACCAGGATGAAGTGATCTGGGAAGAGGAAATCAAAACCATGACCCTGCTTTTCACCAATCATCTCCACAGAGGCTCTGGCACATCCATCATTGTTCTGGTGGGATCAGGACACCCTCGAGTTTGTTCGTGACACCAACCTGTGTTGTGCTGTCGGCACTGAAGGGAAGGGATCCATCCAGAGGGATCTGGACAGGCTCAAGGAGCGGATCTATATGAACCTCATGAAGTGCAAAGCAGCCAGGTGTGCTGCATCTGGTTGGGGCAATCTCAAGCACAAATCCAGGCTGGGTGGGGAATGGATGGAGAGGAGGAGGACTTGGGGTGCTGTTGGGTGAGAAGTTGAAGATGAGCCAGCACCAAGCGCTGCCAGCCCTGTCCTGGGCTGATCCCCAGCAGTGTGGGCAGCAGGGGCAGGGAGGGCATTCTGCCCCTCTGCTGCACTCTGGGGACCTGGAGTGCTGTGCCCAGCTAGAGAGTCCTCAACACAAGGAGGATATGGAAGTGTTGGAACAGGTCCAGAGGAGGACATAAAGATGATCAGGGGTTGGAACCTCTCTCCTATGAAGACAGACAGAGAGCTGGGGTTGTTCACAGTCTGGAGAAGGCTCCAAGGACATCTTCTAGCAGCCTTCCAGTAGAGGAGAGCTGCAGAGGGACTTCTTACAAGACATGAAGTGACAAGATGAGGGGTGATGGCTTCAGACTGGAAGAAGCTTAATTTAGATGAGACATTAAGAAGAAATTATTTCTTGTGATGGTGGTGAGGCACTGAAACAGCTTGTCCAGAGAAGGTCTGGAGGCTCCAAGCTTGGAAGTGTTCCAAGCCAGGTTAGATGAGGCCTTGAGCAACCTGCCCAGAGCAGGGGCAGGCAGAACTGGATGATCATTAAGGTCCCTTCAAACCCAAACCATTCCATGATTCAATCATGGAATGAACATGTTTAGGAAGCTATTGTGAAACTGTCTAAGATTAAAACCAAAATGCAGATGGAATGTAGATTAATTAGCTGATGCACTCAGCATTGCCAACAAAAGAACACACTCCTGAGCTTCACTCTGTGTCAGCCCTTACAGTCAGCCCTCTAAGGACAAAAGAGGGAAAAAGGAACCTGAGAGCTCAGCAATAGTGGTGAATCCTGGTGGTAAGTGCACACTCACCATGAATGTAGTATTTAGTGGTGTTTGGGGGGACTCGCACCCACTGCGGCTCCTGCTCTTCATTGAGGTTCTTCCACTCGATGACAAAGGCTGTGACCACGTGGGGCTGAGCTGAGAGCGTCCACACCAGAACCACGCAGGTGCTGTTCACCGGGTACGCGCTCAGCGACCGCACCACCGACACTGCCAGGACAAGGAGAAAGCAGCCCCGAGTTCCATCAGCTCAGAGGTGGGATCACAGATGGCTTAGCAGGAGAGCTCTGCACTCGGCTGCCTGAATGGCTCCTACGCTTCCAGCACTGCAGCATTTACTTGGCTCATCAACTTCTGTTTCACAAATGCAAACGTAGTTCTCTGGAATGAGTTGCCCCAGAAGCCCTGGAGGCTCCAAGCCTGGAAGTGTTCAAAGCCAGGTTGGATGGGGCATGGAGCAACCTGGTCTAGTAGGAGGTGTCCCTGCAGGGCAATAGATCTAGATGATCTTTAAGGTCCTTTCCAACACAAACCATTCTGTAACTCTGATATAATTCATAGAACACAGAATTGTTTGGGTTGGAAAAGGCCTCTAAGACCATCGAGTCCAACCAACACCACCACACCCATTAAACCATGCCCCACAGAGCCACGTCCATGCATTTCTTGCACACTTCCAGGGATGGTGCCTCCAGCATCTCCCTGGGCAGCCTGTTCCACTGCCTGACCACTCTTGCAGGAAAGAAATTGTTCCTCGTGTCCAACCTAAACCTCCCCGGCACAATTTCAGGCCATTTTCTATCACCTGATACCAGGGAGAAGAGACCAACCCCACTGCACTCGAATCTTCTTTCGGGTAGCTGTAGAGAGCCAGAAGGTTTCCCCTCAGCCTCCTCTTGTCCACGCTAAACAACCTCAGCTCCCTCAGCTGCTCCTCACCAGAGCTGCTCTCCAGACCATTCACCATCCATTCATTTGCACACAGATGTGACACCACTGAAGCACCCCAGAGCAGCAGCCTCCACCGTATGAGCCAAGCTGAGTGTGGCCAAGTTGGTGAGGAAGCTGCCAAACCTCTGGGAGCTATGTACCCTGGCAGCCCATCAGGTGAGCAGCCAGACAAACACGATGGTGTTTCAGTTTGGAAACAACCAAACATTCCCCAGCAGGAATGCTGTGTGTTCCCAGGAGGAAGGAGATGAAAGATCAGCTCTGCAGGCAGAGTTTCCTCTCTGCTGATTAATTACTTCATAGGCTGCTGGCAGAGGGAAGACAGCCCCGTGCATGGCAACTCTCCTCCCAACCCAAAGATTGTGATGGAAGGCTCATTTGCCCATAAGCTCTGTTGGTGAGACACAGGATCTGTTTCCCACCAAGAGCTGAACTTCTCAGCACAACACAGAGAACTTTATTACAAAGCTGTGTCCAAAAGCATCAGGAGGATTCTCAGCATGCTTCACACCTCGCCACGGTTACTAATTGGCATCCTTACCTGTGCTCATGTGCTGTGAGAGAGTTAAATTAAAGTTGAGTGAAGAAACTCCAACTGAATTCATGGCTAGAACTGTCACAGTGTGTGTGCCTTCAGTCCATGGAAAGGAGCAGGTGGTGCCATTCTCAACATGTTCTGCCCAGGAGGTGTTTCCTGATGTCTGGTGCATGACCACGTATCTGCTCACGCTGCACAACGAGCGGTTCTTCGGCAGTGGCTGCAGCAAACAGTGGCATCAAATTAACTCCCCAGGCTTGGAGTTGAAGAGCAAATGGTCTTTGGGCAGAAGGCACTGTTCCAGCTTCAAGAAAACATGACCCAGTAAGGATATTCTGTAGGCTGGCCACTGTCCTTTCAGCAAAGGTATTGGAGTCCATTTAAAGGCTTCACTCCTCCTCCCTGTGAGCTGGCACACTTCTTGGTCTGGTGAGGACCAGCTGAGGGGACTGGGCTGGTTCAGCCTGGAGAAGAGGAGGCTGAGGGGAGACCTCATTGCTCTCCACAGCTCCCTGAAAGGAGTGAGGTGGGGGTCGGTCTCTTCTTCCTAGTATTTGGTGATAGGATGAGAGGAAATGGCCTGAAATTGCGCCAGGGAGGTTCAGGTTGGACATGAGGAACAATTTCTTTCCCACAACAGTGGTCAGGCACTGGCACAGGCTGCCCAGGGAGGCAGTGGAATCACTATCCCTGGAAGTGTTCAAGAAAAGTGTGGACATGACTTAACGGCCATGGTGATGTGAGGAGAATGGTTGGACTCAACGATCTTGGAGGCCTTTTCCAACCCAAACAATTCTATAATAATATGATTCCACTGAAGGAGGGCAGGGGGAGGAACAAGGAAACAAACTTTCAGCCTCCCCTAATAACTGACTGCTTTATATAAGCGTTTTTCAGGTCTGAAAAGCCAGGAGAGATGACTGTTTGCACACTGAGCATGGGCAAACAGAAGCAGGCAGGCACTGCTGTGCTTTTTTTCCCCTCTGTCCTGCAGTAACCTTCTAAGGTAGCTTTGCCCAGCTGACATGCAGTCAGGGTGGTGTTTACACAGGCAGCAGCCAAGGTGTCAGTTGCACATTCTGCTCAGAGATCTTGGTCAGCAGAACTTGGCAGCTGAAGACTGAGCCTCATTCTAGCTTACAGGCCTTGATTCCATGCTGCTCTTTTTTTCTGAGCATTAGAACAAATTGTGGTTTAAGTTTGTTCCATGGTGTCTGTGTAACTAACACTGGAAGTGCAGAATCATAGAATCCTTAAGGTTGGAAGAGACCTCTAAGATCATCAAGTCCAACCTTCAAAATATTAACTGCAGGCAGGGAGAGAGCAGAGAAAGGGTCAGTGCAGCCTGACATGCACCTCCAATGCAGCATTGACCCCTCTGCTGCCTCAGCACAGCCCAGGCAGCAGCTCTGGTGTCCACACACATGCAAGGCAGCCTGCAGCCAGCCTTGAGGACTGAGAGCTCTCCTGAGGTAGTGAGGACTGCCAGGTTTCACTAGTGGGATGTTCCACACAGCTGTGGTGCAGTCCCACACAGCATGGCTGCAGTGCACGAAACTGGGTCTGTGCAAGAGCAACTTGACTGCAAGGTCTGCAAAGATCAGCTCAGTCCAAAAGGCTGCTCTGGGAGCTTCCCAACTCTGGAGATGTGCCTCTGCACACCCTGTGTCTGTGCTGAGCACACCTACCTATCAGCCATCCACGGCAAGCACAGGCAATTACAGAATTCCCTTGGTTGGAAGAAAAGGTCATCGAGTCCAATCATCAACCTAGCACTGGCAGGTGGCCCTCAGCACCGCATCTATACAGCTCTGAAACCCCTCCAGGGATGGAGATTCCACTACTGCCCTGGGCAGCCTGGGGCAGGCCTTGATAATCCTTTTGGGGAAGAAATTGTTCCTCATGTCCAGCCTAAACCTAGCCTGGTGCAAACCGAGGCCACTTCCTTGTATCCTATCACTTGTTACTTGAGAGAAGAGACAGAGAGCAAGGTCTCCCCTCAGCCTTTTCTGCAGGCTGAACAACTCCAGCTGCTCTTCACAAGACTTACACTCTAAACCCTTCACCAGCTTTGTTGCCCTTCTCTGGACCTGCTCCAGCACCTCAATGTCATCCTCGGAGTGAAGGGCCCAAAAGTGAAACCAGGATTTGAGAGGTGCAGCACTAGGGAAGTTTTTGTCCTACCACATTACTAGAAACTTGATAATGATTAGGGTACAAAACCAGGTTGATGTGTGCCAGCTGCAGGAGAGATTAAAGAATAGAAATAGAAAGGGGCGAGGTGGTGGAAATGACAGCAACAGCAGGGAGTCAAGTACAGGAGAGGATCAAATCAAAAGACCAAAATGTAACTGGTCTCACCTTCCACAGGAGAGTAACGTTCTTCTGCCTCCTTGCTGGATCCTCAGTAATAATTCTCCAAAATTCAGGTCCCTGTGAAGGAGCTGCAAGACCACAGAACAGTTTGGGTTGGGAGTGACCATAAAGTTTGTCTAGTTCCAACCCCGTGACATGGGCAGGGACATCTGTCCAGTTCTGGGCCCCTCCATTTAAGAAGGACATTGAGGTGCTTGAGCGTGTCCAGAGAAGGGCAACGAGGCTGGTGAGAGGCCTCGAGCACAAGCCCTATGAGGAGAGGCTGAGGGAGCTGGGATTGTTTAGCCTGGTGAAGAGGAGGCTCAGGGGAGACCTTCTTGCTGTCTACAACTACCTGAAGGGTGGTTGTGGCCAGCAGGAGGTTGCTTTCTTCTCTCAGGCAACCAGCACCAGAACAAGAGGACACAGTCTCAAGCTGTGCCAGGGGAAGTTTAGGCTCGAGGTGAGGAGAAAGTTCTTCACTGAGAGAGTCATTCCCCACTGGAATGGGCTGCCCAGGGAGGTGGTGGAGTCACCGTCCCTGGAGGTGTTCAAGGCACGTTTGGACGTGGCACTTGGTGCCATGGTCTAGTCTCGAGGTCTGTGGTAATGGGTTGGACTTGATGATCTTTGAGGTCTCTTCCAACCTTGCTATACTGTGATACTGTGATCTCCTGCTAGAGCAGGTCACTCAAAGCCCTGTCCAACCTGGCCTTCAACATTTCCAAGCATAGGACATCCGGAGTTGTAGAACCATAGAATTGTTTTGGTTGGAAAGAGATCCAAGATCACTGATGATCCTGTGCCTCACCATCCCCACAGGGAAGAATTTCTTCCTTCCTTCTAGTCTAAGTCTCCCCTCTCCCAGCTTGAAGCCGTTACCCTTGTCCTGTCGCTACACTGCTCTGCCGTAGGCCCCCTGTAAGATGAGAAGCGTCATACTGCAGAGCGAGGCTGCCTGGAGCAGCGTGCAGCCTGGTACCTTTGATGTCTCTCACAAGGGTGCGAGCTGCTGTGCTCCAGTCGCTCCAGTAGCCCGCCCCGCCCAGCTCTCTGCAGCGCATCTGCACCACGTAGGCAACGCAGAGCTTCCCAACTTCGATCGCTGCCCATTCTGGAGCCTTTGAAACCTCATAGAGCTGTAACAGAGGTCAGAACATCTACAGTAAGCACAACAGGCTGGTTAGAGTCAAAATTCCTGTACGTGAACCCAAGGAGACAGTGCAATGGCTTTCAGATTCCTTCACTGCACACCACAACGTCCACAAACCCCAGCTAAGAGCCTGACTGACACAAGTCACCCTTCAGTCTGAGTGGAAAGGGACAGTACCTGCCAGGTGATGTCTTCCCTGCTCACACCATACTGGATCTGGAACTCCAGGTCGCTGTGTGTGAATATGGGGTTTGTCCAGCTCACCTCCAGCAGCCCAGTGCTCCTGCTGACTTCTGCTGTGATGTTGGAAGGGGGAAGGGGCTTCACTAGACAATGGGAAGGGAAAACATAAATGACTGTAATATCTGCACTGACATTTCTCCTTAAATCCTTCATGGAATCACACAATTGCTTGGGCTGGAAAAGACCTCCAAGATCAAATCCAACCATCAACCCAACACCACCACGGCCATTAAACCGTGTCCCACAGTGCTGTGTCCACACCCTTCTTGAACACCTCCAGGGATGGGGACTCCACCACTTCCCTGGGCAGCCTGGTCCAATGCCTGACCACTCTTGCAGCAAAGAAATTGTTTCTCAAGTCCAACCTAAACCTCCATGGCACAATTTCAGGCCATTTCCTCTTGTCCTATCATCATGGTTTTATTTCTGCCCTGAGGGCGACAGGTAACACATTGTGGCCTTTGCTGCTCCAAGCAATGCTGAACTGGAAGGCAGACAACTCACCAGTCCAGGCTGCGTGGCCCCTCCACTGCAGCCAGAAGCATTCCTGACTGACACAAGCAATGTTTGTCTAACGGAAAAGTCATTCCAATTTTCACAGAACAGTCTGGGTCAGAAGGGACCTCCAAAGGTCATTCAGTCCAACCCCCTCTGCAGTAAGCAGGGGCAGCCTCAATTATGTGACCCAAACTAAAAATCACCAAAGAAAATCTTAACTTGAAATACAAAAAACACAGAATCCTAGAATGGTAGGTGTTGGAAAGGACATCTTGAGATCAAGTCCANTAACTTGAAATACAAAAACCACAGAATCCTAGAATGGTAGGTGTTGGAAAGGACATCTTGAGATCAAGTCCAAGCCTCCTGCCAAGGCAGGTTCACACAGAGAAGGTCCCACAGGAACAGATCTGGCTAGGTTTGGAGTCTCTCCAGAGGAGATGACTCCACCACCTCTCTGGGTGGCCTGCTCCAGGGCTCCAGCACCCTTAAATTAAAGGAGTTCCTCCTCATATGATCCTAGGCACCCTGCTGTGGGTGCCCCTGCTTTAGCAGGGCTGTTGGACTGGATGATCTCCAGAAGTGCCTTCCAGCCCCACCATGCTGGGACTGTGAAAATCAGAACAAACTTGTGCCTGATGAGATGGTGAGTCAGGAGACAGCAGTAACCTTGAAGTGGCTTTAAACTGCGGGTGGTGCTCACAGGAGTATGCTCTGCTTTGCTGGGACGCACAGCACCTTTCATCCAGAGTAGGCCAGTCCTAGTCATGGACTCTTACTGAAGTGATACCTGCCCTCCTTTCTGATGCCCCAAGCTCCCAAGAGCCCTCTGAGAACCAGGCACCCTGCTAATCCCAAATGCACAAACAGCCCTCTGCAAAGCAGAGAGAAACAACTCCCCAAGCCCATCAGGCCATCAAACTAACAGCAATAACAGTAATATTAATTGCCATACCACACTTACTCTAATGCACTGAACTCTGCCTTGCCTTCCTGCGACACACATAATGGATCTGTTTTACCCACATGCATAATGGAAGTGTTCGATTATTTGGCTTCATTTCATGCAGCTCTGCTGTGCTCTGCCAGCTTTTCTCCCTACATATGCTCAGATTTGTGTCCAAACCCCTGTGAACACTGAGCCACAGACCAGAGATGTGCTTTGCATATTCTGCTCTTTGAAGGCACCCAAACACTGATCCTGCCTCTTGCTTTGATGTAAACTTATGTTTTCCATGTGTCACAACTGCAAAAGCATGAGCAGTTGGGTCATTTCCAACTAATGCAGACAGTGCTGCTCTGAACACAAGGATAAATTGAACAGATAACTGAAGATCTCAAAAAAATTAGGCAAGCAGGAACCTTATAATGAGATGATGTTGAAGGTCCACTCCACCCCAGGCTATTCCATTATTCTGTGAAAGGAAACTGTCTTTATAAATACGATTTTTGCATCTTCTGTAGATGTCTTTGCAGAACACCCAAGAGGATAAGCATGCGAAAAGTGGGGTTGGAAGGGACCTCTGGAGATCATCCAGTCCAACCTCCCTGCTAAAGTAGAGGTATCCACAGCAGTTTGCCCAGCATGACAATAGACAACTTGGTTTGGGATCTGTCCAGAGGAGGAGACTCCAACACCTCTCTGGGCAGCCTGCTCCAGGGCTCCAGCACCCTCACAACAAACAACTTTCTCCTCCTGTTCAGGTGGAACCTCCTGGGTTCCACTTTGTGCCCACTGCCCCTTGGCCTGTCCCTGGGCACCACTGAGAAGAGTCTGGCCCCATCCTCTCTCTCCCCACAGGTCCTTTATCTCTTGCTGAGCACTGCTGAGATCCCCTCTGGGGCTGCTCTTCTGCAGGCTCTCAGCCTTTGCTCCTCCCAGAGCTGCTCCAGGCCCCTCAGCAGCTGTGGCCTCCACTGGGCTCTTCCGTAGGTCCCTGTCTCTCTTAAACTGAGGACCCCAGAACTAGATCAGTACTTCAGCTGTTGCCTTCCCAGGGCATAGTAAAGGGCAGGAGAACCTCCTTTGACCTGCTGCTTACACTCTTCTTCATGTACTCCAGGAGACCTTTGGCCTTCTTGGCCACGAGGGCACATTGCTGGCTCAAACCTGTTGCTGTGCCAAGAATGTTTAATGCAATGTCCTCTCAAAGACACTACCAAAGCTCTCTGTCTGCCCCTTTGCCCAGCCCACTGTATTTAAAAGGCTATGAAGAAGCACTTTGCCTGCACCACCTAAGGAATGAAATCCAAGGTGACAAGTGGAGACACACATGCATGAAACTTGACTTACCCACGTCTGCTGGCACGACACAGCTTGGTGAGGACTGGAGTGTTCCTAGGGAGTGCTTGAACTCTACCCACAGGGTATATCCAGATAAAAGGAAAATAGGCTGGAATGTGCACTGGTAAGAATGGTTCTGCTGTAGGTGGCATTCTTTCACCTCTGAGTTTGGAGAAGTGCTTGGGAAGTCAGCACAATAGAGTTTGCTCCTTAGAAGAGGAAAACCAAACCCACCCAGTTAATACACTGCAAAGACAAACTGCTTGTGGCATCAGCAGAATCCAGCTCTGATGGCAATGAAAAGAAATGGTGACACTGGGAGCATCCGGAGGGTTGATGATTATTTGGACAGACCTTGACCTTGAATGTGCATTAAATGGCTAAATAACAGCACAGTGTTAGTGCTCAAAGCTCTGGCTCCTTGCCTGAGAAAAGCAGGACACAAATCATAGCACAGAATCACAAAGGTGTTTAGTTTGGAGGAGACTTTTAAGATCATTGAGTCAAACCATTAGCACAGCACTGCCAGGTCACCACTAAACCATGTCCCTTAGCACCACATCCACACAGGATGTCCCCCTCCAGGGATGGCGACGCCACCACTGTCCTGGGCAGCCTGGGCCAGCACTTGACAACTGTTTTGGGGATGAAATTGTTCCTCATATCCAACCTAGACCTTCCCTGGTGCAACATGAGGCCATTCCATCTTGTCCTTCTTCCTTGGCAGAAGAGACCAACCCCCACCTGGCTCCAGCCTCCTTTCAGGGAATCAAAGAGAGCCAGAAGGTCTCCCCCCAGCCTCTTTTTCTCAGCAACCCCAGTCCCCTCAGATGCTCCTCCCCAGCCCTGTTCTCCACATCCTTCACGACCTTTGCTGCCCCTCCCCAGCCCTGTTCTCCAGACCCTTCACAAGCTTTGTTGCCCTTCTCTGGACCTGCTCCAGTGCCTCAATGTCGTTCTTGGAATGAAAGGCCCAAAACCGAACTCAGTATTTGAGGTGTGGCCTCACCGGTGCCCAGCACAGGACAATCACCTCTCTTGTCCAGCTGGCCACACTATTGCTGATCCAGGCCAGGATGCTGATGGCCTTCTTGGCCACCTGGGCACACAGTGGCTCATCTTCACCCAGCTGTCAACCATGCACCCCCAGGCTCTCTTCCACCAAGCAGCTTTCCAGGCATGAAAGCTCTCAGTTGTTAGTTTGCTAAGAGACTAACAACAGGAAGAAACAGGTGTGACAACAAGAGGCATCTCCAAAGACTCATAAACCATGTCCCCGAGTGGTAGGTGTTAGCAATACACATAGCAAGGCAGATCCCCAGACAAGAATTTGCCCCGGCTGGGAACACGACCTCCAAAATACCAACTGATGTCCAGGAGAAAACACCCACGGCAAAGTCTCCAGGAGATGGAGATCCCATAAAGCACTGATTCTGAAGGATGGATTTAAACCCCACATCAGGTCAGTATCACACCTGACAGCAGAGTGATCCAGAGCCCAGGTCTCATCAAACAGCAGTGGACACCTTAGCAGGGATGGAAAGTTTCCACTTTTCCCTAAGCTTGTGTGCAGCTCAGGCAGGAGGTGAGAGGAGCCAGGCAGGGTGTTAGCCACTCAGCTGAACCACAGGAGTTACACTCACCTGGAGCTCTGCTCTCTCCCCCTGCCCACATGGCTAACACTGATGAAACTGATGCCTTGTACTTGGAAGCTTCAGCTTGGTGTCCTCTGCTGATCATTCCTGAGCTGTTTCTGTTTGCAGCACAACCTGACCACAACACCAACAGCAAAGCCATCAGACCACACTACTGGGGAGTGCTGGCCTTCACCTGGGACATGGAATTGTTTGAGAGCTGCTGCATGCAGCTGGAAATCCTCTTGGCTCTGATGCTGATGCAACACATTTAACCTGCAGCTTTCATCACGAGGCCTTGCCTCTGCCTAAGCAAATCCCAGAGTATTTGTGGTGCCTCTCTACAACAGAGCTTGGGCAAGTAAAGGACTTGACTGTTCCGTTTGGTTTGAAGCCTGTCAACGCTCAGGTTCTCTTTGCAGTTTTGTTCCCAACATGCAACAAAATGTTTTCAGCCTGTGCTACTGTTTAGTGTTTGATCTAGCAGGAATGCTGTCACAAATCTCCAGATTATCACCTCCTACTAGAAAAACAACATTTTTAGTTAAACCTGAGCAGTGAAGAAGTAGGAATCAAAAGCATGGCAAGAGCAGCAAGGGGTTTATTTCAAGCTCCCTGCCCAGCAGTGCACTCATTATATTCATATTTCTGAAGACAGTTAAAACAAAATCTAGCTCAGCAGTCAGCTAGTCCCTAATCCTGCCCTAAAAGCCTCCACTCCAAATTCCCAGCATTCCAGCTATGATTTTAGGGCATGAAATTCTAAAGAAATATTTGCCTGGGTCCTATGAGAGCTCAAAACTTCAGTCCACCTCCAACAGAGAAGACAGAGACAGAGATCTTTCCAAAAGGATTAAGGCCCTCAAGGCCGACTTAAGCTTGTTTGCCAAAACTTTTGCACATCCAGTCCAGCAGAGCAGTAAAATTAAAGATTTCATTTTTCTTTCCTCAGAAAGGGTTGTCTGTCTGTCTGTCTTGTTTATAGAAAGACTGACACCGTTCCAGCAAACTCTCCAACTCCAAGTCTTTGTAACTCAAAAGGATTTTTGAGTTTCATGGTACAAGATTGGTATCAGAGGCAATATTTGTGCACATGAATGAAGCTCACACCTCTGATGCAATAATCAGGTTTGCATTTTGCAGACAATGTGCTCACTTCACACTCCAGTTCTCCTGCTCTGTCCAAAAAGCAAAATTAAGCCAACAACCTGAAAACAAAACTAGGCCGAAACACTTGACCAAAACCATGGAAACCAAGGACAGCTTTAGTCACCAAAAATGCCACCCTCAGAAAGTACTCCCTTTATGACCCAAGACCTGAGTCTCCTTTTATAGACAAAACTTTTTCTCTTTGGCATGAAATAAATTCCATTCCTGTGTTTTTATCTACTCTCTGTAGATAGAAAAAAAAAGATGTGCAGAATCATATGAGAACTGAAGACCAAATGGAGACTTCAAGTGGTCTACCACAAGAGCTCTGGAGAAGGCCTCAAGAGTCCTACATCTGACTGACAGAAGGCTTTAATTCACAGACTGGTTTGGGCTGGACAGGACCTGAAAGACCATCTAGTCCCAGGCTGACTAGACCAGGCTGCTCAAGGCTTCACCCAACCTAGTCACAAATGCCTCCAGGGAGGGGGCATCCACGACCTCCCTGGGCAACCTGTTCCAGTGTCTCACCACCCTCCCTGGAAAGAATTTCTTCCTAATCTCCAATCCAAATCTCCCCTCTTCCAGCTTCAATCCATTCCCTCTCATTCTACCACTCAAAGCCTTTGTAAAAAGTCCCTTCCCAGCTCTTTTGTAGCCTCCTTCAGGTACAGGGAGGCTGCTCTATGGTCTCCCTGGAGCCCTTGCTTCAAAGTCATCTGAAATTGTCCAAAGTCCTGTCCAGCTGACATCTGAAAGTCTACAAGGACAGAGATTCTACAGCCTCTCCTAGCCACTGCTCCAGGTCTCACTCTCACTATGGATGAGTTTTTCCTGATTTCCTTATGATTTCTAGATACAAGCAAATAGAAGCAGACTTTTTCTAACTGGCACAAGCAAAATTGTCTGCTTTAGAAGTGGCTTCCAAACTGCATCCACTGGTTTACAACTGCTGAAGAACACTGTAAAGAGAATCCAGGCTACACACTCAGCTATTAGGGGCATGGTTTAGTGGTGGATTTGGCAGTGCTGGGGTTAACAGCTGGGCTCAATGACCTTCAAGGTCTTGTTCAACCTAAATGACTCTGAGTTTCCATCTATGGTCTCCTTTCTGCACAGGCAGCTAACATCTCTGGAGTTCCTGTTGGAAGGAAGTCCAGCTTATAGAATCATAGAATGGTAAGGTTGGAAGGGACCTCAAAGATCATCCAGTTCCAACCCCCTGCCATAGGCAGGGACACCTCCCACTAGTACAGGTCACTCAAGGACTCATTCAACCTGGTCCTGAACACCTCCAGGGAGGTTGTGGAGCACAGAAGCATCGAACGTCAAAGATCACGTTGGGTGCTTCTGCACTCCACAACCTCCCTGGGCAACCTGTGCCAGTGTCTCACCACCCTCACTGTAAAGAACTCCTTCCCAAGAAGAAAGAAACCCAGCTTATTTGAAGTACATCTCAGTTGCCACAGCACCTCCAGAGCAATGCTTTCCAAACCTGAAGAGTGGATGAAAAGCTCTACATACCTGTAGTACCTTAACTGCATGGAACTCCCCAGCAGCAGCGTGTTTGGGTTTACAGCCCACCTGCAGGTCATCTGAGTTAAGTACCCATCTGTTTGACAGGTGATGGTGATATTCACATCTAATTAAACACATGGAAAGCTCATTCAGAAAGAGTGAATTGTTCACACCAGAAGCATGCACTACAGAACCCCGGGATGGTGAGGGTGGCAGGGACCTCTGCAGATCATCCAGTCCAACTCCTCTGCGAGGGCTACTCACACACACAATGGGTCTGGAAGCTCTCCAGAGAGGGAGACTCCACAGCCTCTCTGGGCAGCCTGCTCCAGGGTTCCAGCACCCTCAAAACAAACAAGTTTCTCCTCCTGTTCAGGTGGAACCTCCTGGGTTCCAGCTGGTGCCCCTTGTCTGGCCCAATCCTCTTGCCCCTCACAGGTCCTTTATCTCTTGCTGAGCATTGAGCAGATCCCCTCTCAGGCTGCACTTCTCCAAGCTAAACAGCCCCAGGGCTCTCAGTCATTCCTCATCAGACAGATGTTCCACTCCCTTCATCATCCTGTTAGCCTCCATTGGACTCTCTCCAGTAGTTCCCTGTCCCTCTTGAACTGGGGATCCCAGAACTGGACACAGTACTCCAGATATGGCCTCACTAGGGCAGAGAAGGGGGGATGTAGTTCCTGAACCCCACTGAAGAGTCTGGCCCCATCATCTTAATCCTCTCAATAAACTGAAGTTTAAAGTTAAAATATTCACAGAATCACAGAATGTTAAGGGGTTGGAAGGGTCCTCTGGAGATCATTGAGTCCAACCCTGCTGCCCAGGCAGGATCACCTAGGGCAGGTGACACAGGAACTCATCCATATTCTGACCTTACTGTTAAATATTTGGCAGGTCAAGAGAGGTTCTCCTCCTCCTCTACTCTGCCCTGGTAAGGATGCATCTGGAATATTGTGTCCAGTTCTGGGCACCTCAGTTCAAGAAGGAGCCCAGGGAACTGCTCAGAAGAGTCCAGTGCAGCGCCACAAAGACGATGAAGTGAGTGGAACATCTCCCTGCTGAGGAAAGGCTGAGGCAGCTGGGGCTCTTTAGCTTGGAGAAGAGGAGACAAGGGGCAATGGGTGCAAGCTGGAGCACAGGTGGTTTCACATGAACATAAGGAACAACTTTTTCCACAGTCATAGAGTCATAGAGCCCTGGAGCAGGCTGTCCAGAGAGGTTGTGGAGCCTCCTTCTCTGGAGACATTCCAAACCCACCTGGACGCACTCCTGTCTGGTCTGCATTAGGCGGTCCTGCTCTAGCAGGGCTGGATGAGCTTTTGAGGTTCCTTCCAACCCCTACCATTCTGTGGTGCTGTGAAAATGCAGCAGAATGCTGGTTTGAAAGCTTGTGGACTCTTACCTACTACGTAGAGTTCAGCATAGGCCTGGTGGCACTCCCTGCTGCGGTGACAGCAGTACAGAGCCTTATAGAAGAAACTCCCTCTAGGCTTGGTGGCCTCCAAGTTGAAGAGAGTCACTTTGCTTACGTGAGCGTTCACCAGCTGGTACTGACTTGCAGGGATTTCTTCTGCCAAGTTCAGCCACCAAACAATCTCCTTGGACTCCACAGGCTTGCTGTGGTTTTTATAGATGCAATGAAAGGAAACGTTGGAACCGACGCTGGCCAGCAGCTTGGGAGGGAAGTAGAGGACTTCAGCTGCACAGAAGGGGAAATGAAAAAGGGAGAAACAGCACTTTAGAATCTGAATGAAAGGCATAAAAGCACTGCAATAGAAAAGTGTTACTATGCAGGGAATCAAGGAATGGTTGGAAGGGACCTCAGAGCTCATCTACTCCAACCTCCCTGGCCATGGGCAGGGATGCCTCTCAACTAGGCCCCATTCACCCTGGCCTCAAACACCCCCAGGGAGAAGGTATCCACAGCCTCTCTGGGCAACCCATTCCAGAGTCTCACCACCCTTGTACTGAAGAACTTCTTCCCAAGATCCACCCTAAACCTATTCTCCCTCTGCTTAAAACCATTCCCCCTTGTCCTGTGGCTAGACATACTCACAAGAAATCACTCTTCAGCCTTCCTGTATGTTCCCTTCAGGTACTGGAAGGCAGTTTATAAGGTCCTCCTGGAGTCTTCTCTTCCCTGGGGTGAAGAACCCCCAGTTCCCTCAGCCTATCCTCACAGCAGAGGTGCTCCAGCCCTCGGGTCATACTTGTGGCCCTCCTCTGGACTCACTCCAATAGCTCTCTGTCATTCTCATGATGGGGACACCAGAAGTGGATGCAGTATTCAAGGTGGGGTTTAAATTTCCTACTTCTTAATTACTATTCATAGCTACAGAGGAGAAGTATAGAAATGAGCCTTTGATTGTCTCCATAAGTGCTGTTTGTAAATTCAAATCAAAATAATCAGAACTATTGTTGTTTAAATCAGAATTGTTATGGGTTTCCTATCCCCAGGGAAACAAAACAATCAATGATCAGAAAAAGCTGTGTGTGTGCTCTCAGTACAGTGAAAGCAGCACACAGCAACACAGGGAAAGAAGGGAACCTGAGAGGGCCCTATGAGAAAGCTGGGAAGGGACTTTTTACAAGGGCTTGTAGTGAAAGGATGAGGGGGAATGGACTGAAGATGGAGGAGGGGAGATGAAGACGGGGGATTTAGACTGGAGATCAGGAAGAAATTCTTTCCAGTGAGGGTGGTGAGACACTGGCACAGGTTGCCCAGGGAGGCTGTGGATGCTCCCTCCCTGGAGGTGTTAAAAGCCAGGGATGAAGCCTTGAGCAACCTGCTCTTGTAGGAAGTGTCCCTGCCCACGGCAGGGGGCTTGGAATTAGATGATCTTTAAGGTCACTTCCAAAGCAAAGCATTCTATGAATTTAAGCCTTCTTTCAACCAGAGGTAGGGCTCTTGAGGTCTCCTCCAGAGGTCTTGTGGTAGACCTCTTGAAGTCTCCATTCAATCTCCTTTTTTGGGGGGTTGTGTCTTTATTTCTCTCTAAAGATGAAAATACAGGGATGGAATTTAATTCACCCCAGAGAGAAAATGTCTTACTTGTAAAGGGAGAATCAAATCTTGGGTCATTCTATGAACCCTATGGGCTGCTGTAAATTAAATCTTGGGGAACCAGAACTCTTCTGCTTTTCCCTCAGCCCACATTCTGGAGGCAGCAGATCAGCTCACTTCAGTACTGCAACAAGTGCCTGCAACCTAGAAAGGGGACGCTTCTGTAACTCATACCACAGACATATACACCACAAATGTTAGTGTCATAAAATGGTCCTCAGGTGGAAGTGACAGAAGATCCCAATCAGAAAAGCAAAAGTCTGTGTTTGGAAAACCAAAGTCTATCTCTTTGAACCTGGTAAGGATGTTGAAATCATGTTAGGTGAAGCTTTACTGTAAGACTGGGACACAGATTTGGAGAGAATTGCTAATCACAACGTGGGGAGAGAAGATTGAAAAAGAATAAATGAGATAAAATCTAACAGCCAGACTGCCCAGTACTTACTAATCCTGCTCCTATCGAAGTCAGCAGGAGACTAATGTCTCAAAACCTCATTTTTAGAATCTCAGCAGTGGAGTTAATGCTAAATCATAGCAGTGACAGAGTAAATAATTCAGCTAGGCACAAAGGCACTGAATTTGCACAGCCTGTAAACGTGCATAAGCTCAGCTCTAACCACTCGAGCACTTAGAGGAGCTGCAGGTATTACCCACCCCCTGAAAAGGGACAGTTGGCCGAAGATCAGCCCAAAGCCAACCAGAAAACCTTCAAAAGGTCAGCTTTGCTTTCCAGAGCTGAGATTTTCCCAAAATACAGCCCTTCTCAGACAGAACAGCAGCCTTACAGTGTTCACAGAACTCCAGAATCACAGCATGGTAGGATTAGAAAGGACCTCTGGAGATCATCCAGTCCAACCCCCCAGCTCACGCAGGGCACCCACAGCAGCTTGCCCAGCAGCACAGTGCCCAGCTGGGGTTGGAAGCTCTCCAGACAAGGAGACTCCACAGCCTCTCTGGGCAGCCTGCTCCAGGGCTCCAGCATCCTCACAACGAACAGGTTTCTCCTCCTCTCCAGGTGGAACCTCCTGGGTTCCATTACTCATTTTCCTGTTCCTGGGCACCACTGGAAAGTACTTGGCCCCATCCTCTTGCCCCCCACAGGTCCTTTAGCTCTTGCTAAGCATTGCTCAGATCCCCTCTGGGGCTGCTCTTCTGCAGGCTCTCAGCCTTTGCTCCTCACAGAGCTGCTCCAGGCCCCTCAGCATCTTCAAAGCCCCCTCTGGACTCCAGTAGCTCCCTGTCTCTCCTGAACTGGGGAGCCCAGAACTGGACCAGGACTCCAGACTTGGCCTCACCAGGGCAGAGCAGAGGGGCAGGACAATATCCTTCCCTCCTTCAGCCTGCTGGCCACGCTCTTACCCGTGCACCCCACTGATCCTATTTGCCACAAGGACACACTGCTGGCTCATGGGGAACTTGTCCACCAGCACTCTCAGCTCCTTCTCCACAGAGCTGCTTTCCAGCTCCCTCTCATGTAGTGTTGCAGGGAGTTACTCCTCCCCAGAAGCAGAACCCTACACTTGCCCTTGCTGAACTTCACAAGGTTCCCCTCTGCCCAGCTCTCCAGCCTGTCCAGGTCTAAGACTGTGTCACTGTCAAACTCTCCTGTTAAATAAAAACTGCCTGCTTTCAGCAGTTACTCTTCCGGTCTTGCTGTGCCTCTGTGAATGCAAAGCAGCGCTCCTGCAGCAGCTGCTTCCCTGCTCCCAGCTGTGCTGCACACTCCACTGGTCTGCCATCAGCTTATCTAACACTGGCCACTGGCAGAACATGACAGTTGGAGCTTCCTGCAGGGCAGAAATTCATCTCTCCTTGCTGCCATCAGGTTTGTCACAAGAGGATCATTTTGCTGCAGCGATGTAAATTTGATGCAATTACTTCTTTTAATTAATCCTGTCGCAGGATATAACCCAGCAGATCTGCAGCTTTTACAGACACATTTTGCAATATGCTTTCTAAAAATATCAATATGTGAGAGAGAAAAATGGGTAGTGTCCCCCAAAATTCTCCAAGCTAGGTAGCTGTTCCTCTCTGCAAGTCTCCCAGTCAAGGCAAACAGACCGGTTCCCCCGCAGTTAAGTCACAGCCCTCCCAGCAAGAACAGCACAGAATGGCTTGGGTTGGAAGCACCTTAAAGATCATCTAGTTCCAACTCCCCTGCCATGGGCAGGGACACCTTCCCCATATCAGCTTGTTCAAAGGCTCATCCAGTCTGGCCTTGAACAGCTGCAGGGAGCAGGCAACATCAGCCTTGGCTTTTCTAGTCTGCAGCAAAGCCGGCCCAACCGCTGCACTGCAGCACTCAGCGCTTGCTCACTCCCCACCCAAGCCTCACTGGGAGGCTGTTAGCTGGTGAAGACAGCCCAGAACTCTCTCTTCAGGGTCTGAAATGAAGATATGGTGGCCCCCATGAGGATTTCAGAGAAGCAGGTTAGGACCTGGTGGAGGTACCAGCTGTAGGCAGATGCCCCGCTTGTTTAAAACCAGAAGCATGGCTACACAAACCGATCTGCAGGGGCAGCATGGTTACAGTGAAGCATGGCCTGAACCTGGAGCTACAACCACACAGCCACTCCCAATCAGCAGGACTCAGGCCCTTTCCCACATGGCCAACACTTGTGTTGGTTAATGGCTCTCATTTCCTCCCACCATCAGCAGCATTCAAGCTGCAAGATGAACTTCCATGCTCAAACTAAGCTATAGTTATGTTCAGAAGTCATTTGCACCACATGCTTCTCTCCAGGGCATTTCTGCTGACTCTCCTTCTCTAACTGTTCAGACTTTAGAAGGTCTAGTCCTCTGGAGTTGGAGTGACAGTGGAAGTAGCAAGCAAGAGTACAGAAAATCACAGAATCACAGCATGGTTAGGGCTGGAATTGACCTCAAAGATCATCTAGATCATTCTGTGATCTAGTTCCAACCCCTCTACCATAGCCAGGGATACCTCCTACTTGACCAAGTTGCTCAAGGCCCCATCCAATATTTTGTTCTTGAAGAAACCGAAGTGGACATCTGAAAAGCCCACTCACTGCTCCTAAGCAGCTGCAGGTGGCCTACCTCCCAAGCTGAGGTTATGCAATGTGCTCCATTCGCTCCAGAACCCTGGGCCGTGACGATTCCTGCTCCGCACTTGCACTGAGTAGGAAGAATCGAGCAGCAAGTTGTCTATGACCAGGGAGGTTTCCAGAGCAGCTTGAACTACCTGTGGGGTCATCAGAAGTCATTATTGTTGTACAATGAAAGAGGAAAAAGAAAGCGACAGAGAGAACCAAAGCAAATGATCTGGAGAGTGGCTTTTGGGTAGCAAGCTGGGCAGAAGATTCTTTCCTGTGAGTTACTCCTTTGTAAGACCCAAAGAGGAGATGGCTTTTCCATCACTGCTCACTGTAACAGATGGCAAGCCCAGCCTGACCACACTGGGTCTGCTTACCAGCATCTACGGGATACACCAGCTCAGGAGAAACCAGCCTGCCGTGCCCAGCTCCACCAGACCAGCCATGCTGCTCAACCCACCCAAGTCACTGCCCAAGCACAAGAATGGCAAGAGATCCTGGCCTCTAGACTGGACTGACAAAATCCTGGGTTCTGGCACACAAACCTGGCTTCTGGATTGGACTGACACAAAATTTGGGTTCTAGATTGGATTGGCAGAAATGGGTGGGCTCACCCAACTCACTGACCTGCACTGCTCTGTTATAAAACCAAGCAGAAAGAGCTGACTCACCTGCCAACCATTTTGAGCTGGGCTTGCAGAGATCTTCACTTCATACTGAAGCAAGTATGGCATCAGCACAGGATCAGACCAGCAGATCTTCACTTGACCTTTCTCCGTCATTTGCAGATGCAGGTTCAGAGGAGGCTCAGGCTTTACTGTGGGAAAAGTCACCAGTTTACCTCTAAGCCTTACAGCCTGTGGGGGCTGGTGGTGCTGGGTTGCTGCTCTCTCAGAGGTCTCCCTCACCCCTTCTCTTTGGACTCGGTGCTCAGGAGCTGCTCTGCAGGTAGTGTGTGACAGAGTAATCTTGTGTGAGGTCACTGGGAAAGTGCCCCCTGGCACTGTCACATTTTAGCAATCAGGATCTGCTGTTTGACCTAAAGTTGGCCTTAAAACCACATGAACTTCTTTCCTTGGGCCATGATGAACTAGACGACCTTTAAAGGTTCCTTCCAACCCAACCCAATCTATGGTTCTATGATCCTGCTGCTGTTCTCCAATAAAAACAAGCTTTAAAACACAGGTCACACTCACCTATGTCTATGGGCCTGACTGACATCAAAGGTGACCACAGAGGATTCAGGCCAGTTACCATCTCCAGCCACAGGAGGTAGGTGTAGCTGAGTCTCAGAGAAGGCACACAGCACTTGCACTTGTCAGACCCACTGCAGTCACACTGAGCAACCAGCACAGGCCCCTTCAGAGAGCTCATGGAGACATCTTCCAGTGACAGCTCTGATCTACAAGAGGGAAAAAAAAAAACAACATAAAGCAAACCAAACCAGTTCTTTTGTAAGTCTGTCTCAACAGAGGAGCTTTGTCCATCTGGGTAAGGTTTATTTACCAAAACACCAATAAATGAAGAGTGTTTAAAAAGCCATTAATTATAACCAACTGATTTGACTTTGCTGCTCCTCCCTTTAAGTGGTTTCCAAGTGAAGCAGTCAGGATGATTTCATGGGGTTTGGCTTTAAAAGAAACATTCTGCCTGTAGCTTACTCAGAGTGGCTGGCTAGTTTCTGGTTCCTGATGGTCACTATTACTAGACACTTCCTCAGCACACAGTTACTTTACCTTACAGTGGCCTAATCCCAGCTCTCTGCCACCCACCCCAGAGATCATGTTCTAATTTATTCCAATTCTTGAGGCACTGAAACAAAATCTAAACAATTCAGCGTTCCCTCCAGCTCCTCCCACAATCAAGCATTACAAGGAAGAGAATCGTTGAACGCCAGGGGTTGGAAGGGACCTCCAGAGATCACTGAGCCCAGCCCCCCTGCAAAGCAGGACCACTTAGGGCAGGTCACACAGGAACACATCCAGCTGGGTTTGGAAACTCTCCAGAGAGGGAGACTCCGCAGCCTCTTTGGGCAGCCTGCCCCAGGGCTCCAGCACCCTCACACCAAAGAAGTGTTTCTCCTCATGCAGAGATGGAGCTTCCTGTGACCCAGCTGGCATCCACTGCCCCTT